>JAWRVF010000642.1:0-209159 GCA_036785485.1 Physcomitrellopsis africana
TTTTCATCTTGGTCAAATTCTTGATCTTCAATTTGCTCTTCTTCTCTCATTTCAATTATCCTTAATAAATTTTGTTCTTCATCAAAATATATATATACTCCTCTTTGTCTAAATAACTTGACTCGCTTGCCTACTATAGGTGTCTTTAATTTTGTTCTATCAAGCTCCCTTCATCCTTTCTTTATAATCCAATGGTAATAGCAAAGCCACTAGTTTAACCTTTTTTTCCACTGATTTATACTTGGTCTCAACATGTACCTTTTAGTGATTTAAGAATTCTATAAATTTTTAAATTTTATTATTATTATATATATATATATATATATTTGAACATATATTAATAACTCTATTCACTTCTTGTAATTCATATTGCAACATATAACTTAATTCTCCCATAGTATCTACAAATCCAACTTCTTCAAATGCTCTTGAAATAAATTTGTCTTCCATCAATTCTCCATTTTCTTTTAAGTTTTCCTCCATATTTTTAATATAACATTTGTATATCTTTTTTATCTTATCAATAGTCTTAATTCACAATCTTGTCTTAATCCAATAAGTCCAATAGATAATATCTTCTCTTTTAAATTAAACGGGAGTTTTTTTTTTTTTTTTTTTTTTTTTTTTTTTTTCAATCCTACTTTACAATGGTGTGTGGTAAAAATCCTCAAGGTCTTCAAAAATCCAATTTGATAATGGCTTCTTTCTCAACTTCTCATGATTTCTTTCATGATTGGCACAAATAGTCAAAAATTAAATTGCTCTTATTCCATCTTGGCTTCTTATCCTTGCATAGGCTGAACCATCATCCATAATCTTTGTTTCCATTCTTGTGGTAGTAATAAATGGTTGTCCCAATATAATTAGATATGTAGACATATCTTGTATAAAGAAATGTTATTCATGAATGATATCTCTTATCTTCATCTTTATATTTGGATAAGCTCCATACAATTCTCCCTTTGAATTATTTGCTGATCTTATTATCCATCCATGTTCAATATCAATTGGCCATTTTTCTTTTATATATAACTCCTTTGATATCAAGTTGATTTCAAAACCATGATCAATTAGTGCTACAATCGGCTCTTCTAATTCTCCTAATTTTATTAAAGTTTCAATTGTAGCTCTTGTCCAAAGACTTCGAGAATAATGACTAGAAGCTTAAATACTATCTTCTTTATTTGTAAATTTAACTTGTGAAACATCTCCAACCAATTGTATTTTAATTTCTTCATCTTCATTGCTTCCCATTACTTTTGTATCTTGTATATTTGATGTTATTATATTACCAATAGATTATTGTTTTTTTTTTTTTATTATATCAATAATAACTTCATGAAACTCCCATTTTATAATTCCTAAAATCTCACCAATTGTAAACTCAACCTTTCCACTTAAAAAATTCATCCTTTAATGCTTGAAATTTTTTTTCCCATGAACCAACAAATTGTCTTATAATGGACTTCACGTGGCTTCTTATCTCTGGTACAATAGGCAATTCAAATAATTGAACCATCTCTTTCTTAAAAACACCCTTCAATTCTATTTCCTTAACATAACACCTTAAATATTTTATAATATTTTTTCCTTCAAACTAATCAATCTTGTGCACAATTGCCTATAATTGTTAGGGACATAGTCTTAGAACCTTCTAGAAATTAGAACATTCTAGAAGCAAGTCCCTGAAACCTTCTAGAAGTTTCCATTAGCAGTTAGTGGAAGTTTCTTGAGAAGCTTCCTAGTTAGTGGAAGTTACTTGAGAAGCTTCCTAGCTAGTAGAAGTTGCTTGAGAAGCCTCCTAATTCATAGAAGCTGCTTGAGAAGCTTCCTAAGTTGTTAGAAGTCGCTCAAGAAGTTTCTTATTTAGAAGTATATATAGGAGTCGAGGCTGAAGAGTTCTTCAGTCTCGACAACACATCTCTTGGAGCTCTAGCTCACCTCTCTGGTGTTGCTCTTGTACTCATCTGATCAATCTAGTTCTTGCCAGTTTTCTTTGAAATTCTTGTTTAGATTTCCTCTTCGTATTCTGTGTCCGTGACAGTTTGTCGAGACTGCTCTCATCTCAGATATTAGAGCTAGTCCTTCTTGTTAGAATGTGGATTACCCCTCTTCTTGAAGGTATACTAGTGTTTTAGAGGTTGTAGATTACCCTCCTCTAAACTGATATCTCTCCCATTACAATATTGGAGTCTTATTCTTCTTGGAAAGAGTGGATTACCTCTCTTCTTGAAGGATTTTAGACGTTTTAGAGGTTGCGGAGTACCCTCCTCTAAACCAATATTTTCTTCTTCGTAGAATCAATTATTTCTCTCTTTTAGAATGGCTGGAGATCAAGGGATTAGTATGATTGAAAGTTCGGAGTCCAAGTTGGATGCCATTATGAATGCCCTTGCTATGTTATCGCAAAGAACTGCGGAGATTGAAGGAGCGTTTGCAAGACTTCATAATGATGGAGCACCTGGAGTAACACAATCTAGAATTCATCAACCTCAAGTTTCTGTACCAGAAGAAACAGCTTTGCCTATAATTCGACAAGAACCACTAGTTCTACAACGAAAGGAGCCTCGAGTTAGCCTTCCAGATAAGTTTGATGGTACACGCTCCAAGTTTTGAGATTTTGTCAATCAAATCAGGTTAATAATAATTTTACAGCCCGAACACTATCCAACGGAGGAGTCACGTGTTGGACTGGTTGGAACCCTACTTACGGGGCAGGCTCTATCATGGTTTGCTCCTTTATTCGAGAAGGGATCATCAATTTTGAACAACTTCAAAAATTTTTTGGAAGCATTTGCGAAAGCATTTGGCGAGCATGACAAGGCTCGATGGGCTACAACAAAGATTCGATCACTACGAGAAGGGACACGCTCTGCATCAGTTTATGCATCAAACTTCAGACAATTAGCATGTGACATCAACTGGGATGAAGAAGCATTGACGAGTCAATTTTATTGGGGTTTGAGGGATGATGTGAAGGATTTGCTATTATCTCTTCCTGATCCAGAAACGCTCAACGAAGCCATTAGCCAAGCTGTGAAGTGTGACAACCGCCTATTTCAGCGTCACCAAGACCAACGCTCAAGACAACATGTGACTCGTCATGCCTCAATCATGTCAGCAAGCAGTTTGAATTCACATTCCGAGACGGACGACATGCAAATTGATGCGGTACGTGTCAAATCCCTCACTCCAGAAGAGAAGAAGCGGCGCATGGAGGAAGGACTATACTTATATTGCGGTGAAGAAGGCCACAAGGTTGGAAATTGCCCTAAGAAGTAGAATCGACGCATTATCAAGACCAGAGGTATATTTTTTCAGGAAAACGAAAATGCCCAGCCACAATAGGAACCGTGAGGTTGGACAGTCAAAAATCGCAACAACAATCAGGTTCCTCCCTCTCTGCCCAACCTGCCCTTTGTTTTACAATTCCTTTGTTTTTTGGTCCTTAGAAGCTTAAAACCTTAGCATTACTAGATTCGGGAGCATCCGCTTGTTTTTTAGATGAAGAATATGCAAAACATCATAAGATCCCTCTAATACGGAAACCTAAACCTGTTTACGTAGAAGTCATAGATGGACGATCTTTACTATCTGGTAGTGTCACTCATGAATCAGAACTTATAGAAATAGCATTTAAGGACCATAGTAGTTATATTATCTTCAACATTATAAAGACTCCGTCAAGTCCTATTATTCTTGGTCTTTCCTAGTTGGAAAAGTATAATCCAACCATAGATTGGAGGTTACAAAAGATAACATTTCCAATAGAACGTTCCGAGAGTAAACCAATTAGAAGACCCCGAATCAAAAAACCTTTATTTATTGGAGCAAGAGCATTTGTAAGATCGTCTAAAGAAGGTACACCATTTGTCATTTATGCGACTCCAACCAGCGAAGAAAAGATTTCGACAACAAGTATACCGGAGCAATATAAAGATTTTCAAGATGTGTTTCAAAAGAAGAATGCTGATATGCTACCGGAGCACCGACCATATGATTGTGCCATAGACTTTCAAGAAGGAGCACAACCCCCTTTTGGCCCAATCTATAATTTGTCACAGACAGAGTTGGCAGAATTGCGGAAGTACAGTGATGAGAATCTAGCCAAGAACTTCATTCGCCATTCGAAATCACCAATTGGAGCACCAATCTTATTTGTAAAAAAGAAGGATGGCTCGCTACGGATGTGCGTGGACTATCGAGGTCTCAACAAGGTAACAAAGAAGAATCGTTACCCGTTACCCTTAATATCTGGTCTTCTTGAACAACTTGGACGGGTAAGGATCTTTACAAAAATCGATCTAAGAGGAGCCTACAACCTTGTACGAATTAAAAAAGGAGATGAATGGAAGACAGCTTTCCGTACAAGGTATGGCCATTTCGAGTATAATGTCATGCCTTTTGGTCTTACCAATGCTCCGACAGTTTTTCAACACATGATGAATGACATCTTTCGGGAGCATCTTGACGATTTTGTTGTCATCTATCTGGATGATATTCTGATATTTTCTAAGAACGAAAAAGAGCATGAAAAGCATGTTCGTCTCGTCCTTGAAAAACTACGTGAGCGAGGACTCTACACCAAGTTGGAAAAGTGCTTATTTCACCAAACTGAGATGGAGTTTTTGGGATTCATCGCGACTACAAAAGGCTTGAAAATGGATCCCAAGAAAGTGGAAGCAATCATGTAGTGGGAGGTTCTGAAGACGGTTAGAGACGTACAATGTTTTCTTGATTTTGCTAACTTCTATCGGATTTTTATTAAGAATTATTTCCAAGTTACTGCTCCACTCACTCGGTTGACGTGTAAGAACAAACTCGAATAGGGACTCCTAGTAGAGAAAGCATTTCAAGATCTTAAGATGGTGTTTACAATGGCTCCGATCTTGGTCCACCCGGATTTTGCAAAGATCTTTTATTTGGAAACTGATGCTTCAGATTTTGCTTTGAAAGCTGTACTTTCACAGATGGGTGCTGATGAAAAGCTCCATCCAGTTGCATTCTATTCTCAAAAGTTCTCTGCTGTTGAGATCAACTATGAGATCCACGATAAGGAGCTTCTTGCTATAGTGGATTCTTTCCAAGAGTGGCGTCACTTTCTCAAAGGAGCGGCACATCCGGTAATCATATACACGGATCACAAGAATTTGGAATATTTCATGTCGGCTCGAATTTTGAATCGGCGTCAAGCTCGATGGAATATGTTGCTATCCAGATTCGACTTTGTTATCACTTATCGACCTGGAAAGCAACAAGGACTATCTGACGCATTATCAAGGAGATCGTATCTTGCACCAAAGACTGGAGAGGCAGCATTCGACCAACAGTGTACGACGCTATTGAAGCCAAAGCAATTCCAGCTTCACGCTGCCATTGTACCAGTTGATGCTGACTTCCTCAATCAGGTACGTACCGCGACCATTGAAGATCCAATAGCAGTTGATATCAAGCAACATGCCAATAATGACAAGTTCAAAGTGGAGGGAGATCTTTTATACTTTGAGGAGCGGTTGTATATTCCGAAAGGACCAATACGGCTCCGAGTTCTTCAATCTCGTCACGATTTTCCAGCTGCGGGACATTTTGGATTCAACAAGACCTTGGAACTTATTTCTCGAGATTTCTGGTGGCCCCAAATGTGGAAGGATGTGAAAGATTTTGTCCTCACTTGCGACATCTATTCAAGATCTAAAAATCCTTGGCATCACCCTTACGGACTTTTATAGCCATTGCCAATTCCACGGCAATCATGGTCTTCAGTTTCCATGGACTTTATTACAGACCTCCCACCATCGAATTATTTCGATAGCATTTTTGTTGTGGTAGATCGACTTACAAAGATGACGCACTTTGTCCCTTGCAAGAAGACATCGTCAAGTGAAGATACAACAAGGCTCTTTCTTGACAATGTGTATCGATATCATGGCCTACCAGATGATATCGTGTCAGATCGAGGAACTCAGTTCGTATCAAAGTTTTAGAGATCTCTTTTTGAAATATTGAAGGTGGATATCAAGCTTTCTTCAGCTTTCCATCCTCAAATTGACGGCCAAACGGAACGGGTGAATCAAGTTTTGGAACAGTATCTAAGATGCAGCATCAACTATCAACAAGATGATTGGGCCGCATATCTATCGTTAGCTGAGTTTGCATATAACAACACGTTGCACGCGTCAACTCAACAAACACCATTCTTTTCTAACTATGGGTACCATCCGAAGCTTGATTTGTTAAGTCTGTCAACGAATAACAACCCAGCAGCTGAAGGATTTGTGAAGCAGCTATCAGAGCTTCAAACTATGTTAAAGGTGCAATTGCAGTCTGCTCAAGAGTCTTATAAGACATCCGCAGATAAACTTCGAAATCAAGCACCTATTTTCAAAACTGGAGATAAGGTATGGCTACTTCGACGGAATATCAAGACCAAGCGGCCGTGTGATAAGTTGGACTACCGGAGGTTGGGACCATTTGTCATCTTGAAGCAAATCAATCCAGTGGCGTACTGTCTGGAGTTACCAGCTGCTATGAAGGTACATCCAGTCTTTTATGTTTCTTTGTTGGAGATTTATCGAGAATCATCTTTTCCTGGAAGAGTGCAAAGTTCGCCACCTAGTATCGAAATCGAGAACCACGAGGAATACGAGGTAGAAAAGGTGCTAGATTTGCGGCGTAAATGGGGAAAATTGGAATATTTTGTACATTGGAGAGGCTACGATATCAATGAGCGAACATGGGAGTGTGTTTGCCTAGGATAACTTCTCACAAGTGAGGACACATGTAAGATTCATGCCATAGTGGTCACATGGAAGTTGAAGGAAGGCGTGGATGCCACTACCGTTGGCTTTAAGGAGCCGTTGAACCACTTGCTTGTGAAAGACAATTGACATTCATAGCAAACGTTATGCGACAGATCTTCATTTTTTTGCGTTGGTATTGACTGACAACAACATTGCTTCTCGGAGACCTCGAAGCTAAAGGAGGGAGTGATGTTAGGGACATAGTCTTAGAACCTTCTAGAAATTAGAACATTCTAGAAGCAAGTCCCTTGGAACCTTCTAGAAGTTTCCATTAGCAATTAGTGGAAGTTTCTTGAGAAGCTTCCTAGTTAGTGGAAGTTACTTGAGAAGCTTCCTAGCTAGTAGAAGTTACTTGAGAAGCTTCCTAATTCATAGAAGCTGCTTGAGAAGCTTCCTAAATTGTTAGAAGTCGCTCAAGAAGTTTCTTATTTAGAAGTATATATAGGAGTCGAGGCTGAAGAGTTCTTCAGTCTCGACAACACATCTCTTGGAGCTCTAGCTCACCTCTCTAATGTTGCTCTTGTATTCATCTGATCAATCTAGTTCTTGCCAGTTCTCTTTGAAATTCTTGTTTAGATTTCCTCTTCGTATTCTGTGTCTGTGACACCTTGTGATAAGTTGGACTATCGTAGGCTTGGACCATTTTCAATTTGTGAACAAGTCAATCCAGTCGCTTATCAATTAAAGCTACCGGAGTCTATGAAGATTCATCATATATTCCACGTGTCTCTACTTGAGCCATATAAGACAACAAATATACAAGGAAGAAAACAAATGCCACCGCCTCCTATAGAAGTGGATAACAATGAAGAATTTGAGGTGGAAGAAGTCTTAGATTCAAGGCGGCGCCAAAACAGGTTGGAATATCTTATTCATTGGCGCGGATACAATATTAGTGAACGCACATGGGAACCGGCAAAGAATCTTGTAAATGTAGTAAGGAAGGTGGAGACCTTTCATCAACGACATCCATCAAAACCAAGATGAAGACCTCTCCTATAAAAGAAACAAGATCTAGGCACGAGTTAATTATTACCTATATAATTAAGTAGAACTAGATAAAAGTAGATAAAAGTAGGTTAATTCTATTATATCTTCTAGAGAAACTTCTTGGAAGCTTCATAGACGCTGCTTTGACCGTATAGGTGTCCATAGTTGATTTCTTGGTTAGAAACTTGGTCAACAAGTTAACCATGTGCCACACATGTTAATAGCTTGTTCTTCAAGCTAACTACGTGGCGCACATGTAAAAAACTTGTCTTGCAAGCTAAAGCAAGTGGCCTTCAAAGTCAATACATATTGGAGGTCCTATAGAACATCGCCACGTAGCTTCTAGTTAGATAGTATATATAGAGACAAGAGTGAAGCCTTCTTCAGTCTTGTCAACTCTTTTCTTGCTTCTAATCTAGTTTCAAGAGTCTCTAGTTGTCTTGTCTTTTGGCAATAGCCATTCCAGTTTCTATTGAATACATATTTTCTTATTTCTATTTTATAAGAGAAGTCTCACTTGTCTATTTGATTTCATCGAGTTCTTGTCCTTGACATATAGTTCTATCTCCATGTATATCTTGATTGTGCATTGGAATTATTTATTTAGAAACAATTAACACAAAATATTATTGCTAGTATATTGTATCTTAAAATCCTACTACAATAGTAAATTCATGGATATAATTTAGAAAAAAATAATGTAATTATTTTTTATTCTTTTACAACTTTCAAGCGCTTTAAAACTTAAAGTTGTTTTGCTACATTTAAAAAAAAATTAAAAAAAATATAAACATTGGTTTTATTATCTAATGTTTAAAAAGACTATAAGTTTTGATTTGTTTGATAATCCTAATTTATATTTCTAATTTAAAAGAAAATATATATTCTAAAAAACCTCTTATTTTCTATTTTTCCAAATTGCATTAATTATCAATTATCTTGATGTTGAATGTAAATTTTTCTTATAAAAACTCATTAGTTTAGGTCAAAGTAAATTTTTCAAGTGATCTTGGTTTTTCCTATTTCTTAATAGCTTACTATCAAAAAATAAATAAAATAATATGACATACATATATACACAATTGTAGCTTGTGTTTTGTTGTTATTGTTATTATTATTATTATTATTTCATTCATCAGGCTCACAAAGCATGAATATTTTTCAGTCTAAATATGTTCAAGTAAAAAACATTTTCACTTAAAATTGTTGTTGCCAAAGTTTGTTCAATCAAATGCTTTTTATTAATATTTTTTCCCATTAAAGCTATTACATCACCAACCCAACATGGTGGGCAGGGAGCATCTGTTGAGGAGCAGGTTGACACCTACAATACCAAAAAACTATTTTCCATCAAATCTTAGAGGTGAACAACAACCTCAAAGTTTGTAAGCTTTAAGAAAGAGGAAAGAAAATCCCTATCAAACCATCCAAAATTCTGAGCTCTCGCTCCACACAACGAAATCTTCAACATCGGATCTAAGTTTGTTGCCGACTAGCTTGTTCATAAAGGATGATCAATGCAATGTTTATATATGTACACACACATCTATATGTATATAGATTGTGTGTGTGCATATGAATGTGACAATTGTGCATGAAACGAAAAGTTGCGGTGTCAGTGTGGCGATGTCACGAGGTGGGTTATAGAGCAAAATTATTGTGGCTCACATGTCAGCGATGGATTAAACTTAGGATGCAAAATCCGCAACGGAATTGTGCCGGGGGCATCCTGAATGCAGGCACCAGCACCAGGATGTGTGTGTGTGTGTGTGTGCCTGGTGATGGCGCAACTGTTCTACACTATTCATGAACATGGTGCAGAGAGTTGCTAAATTTCAACGCAGCCTATATTCCTTGCCCATCCGTAGCGCATGCCACGCAAATCGATCGGGAACTGTGCCATGACTGGCTGCTGCTACTGCTGCCTCTGCTGATGCCGCCGTTCAAGTCTCTCCTTGTGCTGCTCGGCCGTCCGGATCCTCGCTGGCTCTCGGCTCAGGGAATTAGAAGATCTTTCGACCCTGCAGTGGCTGGTCCGCTGGACGCGTCACGCTTGCCACCTTGCGCCGGATCTCGTCGTCGACAGGAGGGATTTGCTGTATGCCAAAAAAGGTACAGTGCAGGAATATAAGTTTGGTTGTCACGCACGGGGGAGGGCATACACGATGGGAACCATGGATGAGGTAGATAATTCCGTTAGGAAAGCTCCCTTGTCTGAACATGGTTTCCATCTTTCACGGATGAATCTGAGCCTTGCCGAGGGCGTGGCGTTTGCATCATTGTAGTATGCTGTGCAAGCCACAATCGATTATACAAATGTTATGTTAAGTTGGTACTGGGTCAAATTCATGTCAATCTCAGTTGTGCAAATTTTGACATGTATGATGCGCCACCTTTCGTGGTTAGAAACAAGGGAGGCTGTCTTCAAGTGATATGAATCGTCCTTATTTAACAAGCTTGTTGGAGCCAAAATACATCGGGTGTAAAGGTATCAAGAACCTGATACTTGTCCACCTTGCAATATACTGCAAATTGGATTTTGAGTCTACGAATACTGCTGCAGCTGGCCTGCAGTCCTCAGGTGGAATGTATCCTCACTAAAAGTTACCTGGACGTCATTTATATCAGAAGCTGGATATTAAACGTCACAGACGAACAGTCCAAGAGAGTTTTTATGTGCACGAGGTAGGGCCATGCCTCCGCAGAGCGACTGTGGGACGCAGGACCATCGTAGCTGCGTAGTCACGAACATCATGTTGGCGTTCTTTATAATGTTCCAGTGACGACAAGCTGAATAGTCGATCAGTCGACGCGGCAATAAGCATGTGCTTCCTGCGTTGTTTGATCCCTCAAGACTTGCTCCCAAGAGAACATGCGGTTCAAATAGCAGGTTTGTTTTCGACTCGAAAACGATTCTTCCCTCTAAAATAGCCACCCCAACATAGAAACCGAGCAAGTTGCATGACCACAGGTCAACCTTCCTAAGTGCTAAATTCCTCCGAGCTTAGTCTTCTACACAGACTGTAGCCTACAGTGGTAAGCCGCCTCAGCGGATGGAACTATTTCCAAGTGTCTGTGTTCTGCAAACGAACGGCGAGATAATCTCACTTCCAAAGCTTTTTCAAGGCTCAAACGTTTAAAAAATGAAGAGAAAAAAGTTCACGCTATATATTTAAACTGGGAACTTTGTTTCAAGTGGTACCTCATTGAAGTAGCCAGTTGGGTAATGAGCAGCGGAATACGCTTGCGCGTGATGTGCTTGGTGCGAAAGTTGCCAGTTCGAGGCGCTGGGGGCGCGTCCATGTGCAGGCTCAGATTGTCCGGTGCCTTGATCCGCGGCAGCCCCACTGCTACTTGACGAAGCTCCGAAGCCCGTGTTGGATTCGTCTTTGGACTTCTTGCGATCCTCGTACTGGCCTCTGGACCGTTCCAAAGCCATATCGTGGATGCTTAGTCCTCGATTGGCTCCCACGAGACTCATCTGTCCGGCTAAACTGCGCAGGTTAGATTGCGAACCAGTCTGCGGGAAGAAGGTTGATGGACCAGCTTCATTACTGCTTCCTATTTCCCTGCAAGACATCCAGTAATCACATCCACGTTCAACCAATTAAGGAACATCACTGGAATTATGCAATGCGTACTTTGACTGCAAAGACAATGATATCACATAGACAACCGTACCTGTTCATCTGCACTGGAACTATCGACTGAGAGTTTGTTTGCTGCTCCATAAAGTCTTGAAGAATTGCTTCGCCGCGCTCAGGATTATTCCACTGTAAAAATGGAGGGTGTGTACTCCCTGGTAAGCGTCCTTGCTGTTGTTGTTGTTGTTGCTGCTGCTGCTGCTGAGCCCTCACCTGTAAAGCCAGCACCTACACGCAACGGAAATTTTAAGGAGATCAAACGCGATTGCCTTAATGCGTCACATAATATGTCCTAGGAAGGCTCAGTGAAATGCGAGTTAACATTAGAAGGCTGGATTAATGGCTGCGTACCTGTCTTTGCATGACAGAAGCTGCCTCGTAAGCACTGCTCACGTACGCCTGCTTGATCACGGACATACCCTCTTTTTTACTGGCTGAAGAGGGGCATCAATAATTTAATGCATTCAAAAAGTGAAGTTAACCTGCAAGAGTTGGTTGTAGTAGCTATTATTACCTTCCTTGCCCTCACACGCTCAATGGCTTGTTCCAGTTCTGTCTCCATATTAGCCAGTTGCTGAACAGAAGTGACACTTTGAAGAAGTTGCTGGTCAGCCAAGTACAATCTGCACAACACATGTATTTGTCTCTACGTTTCAGCCTATACTCTCCAGCTTTACTGATGTTTGCAGTGTACTTGCAGTGTCAGGGTTTTGCAGCTCACTACACACGTAGACTGCCGATTAAAACGTGGTCAGATCATCAACATGGTTCTTATGTGAATCGCACCTGGCTCGTTGTTGAACTAATTCTTTCTCTTGTTGTGATTTCTTCAGCTCCTCTTGCAGCAACTGATTAAATATCAACAAAAATTCACCAAATTATTATTGGAATAAATTTTAGATCAAGGTTTCAAGAGCACCAGAATCCAATTGATTCACGTCACTACATTAGATTGAAAACACAAGTCTACCTCAAACCCAGAATTTTTGTAAAGAAAAATCTACTTAGGCAGGATAATCTCAAAACTTACCCCAACTTCGTAGCTCTTACTGCCAATATTTTCCGGAAAGCAAACAAAACCCACAAGTCACAGTTCTTAAGTTAATAAATTATGAAACGTCTTGCAAGCGGTGTGGAAAGTCCAAATTTGTCAAGCAGAAAGTATTGCACCCTGCAACTCGTAATTTAGCAGTGCATTTTAAATGTCGAGAACCTACATTACCGTAATAAGATGAAGACATCCAAAGCGAAAGATTTTTGGGCCGAATTGCATTTTGTGGCGCTAACCTTCCAGAGATGAGCTGATTGGAGACCAAATCCTTGTCACCTGCGAGTTTCTTAAGCGCTTTGTGAAGATACTGCACAGAAAACACAGCAGTTTGGCACGCTCCTATTTAGTTCCAAAAGTTGGATACCATACTACTAGACTGTATCCAACTCAATTAGGGCTTAATTCCTTCTGAAGACTGCTTCTAAAAGCGAGTTTTCTTGCTCAGAATCTAGAGGGCCTGCAGTTAAACATGTGCAGTGGAGTTCGTACCTCGAGATTTTCAAGCTTTCTGAACAACATCGAAGGATTATCGCGGCAAACAGTGGCGCACATACACAAGTAGAAGAAACAAGTCGTTAGAACCGCTTTCAAGCATTCTGACAGTTACTGAATGTGCAGAGTCTCAACAAAAGCATCTGTGTCAGAAGGAACTCAATAGAGTTGAATTAGCTCCGAAAATTCGAACTTGTCACTGAAGTTCGAATTATTGCATCGCAGTACTAGATCATATTTCCATCACAAATCTTTTAAACAAGGAGAATTCACTTCACTAAATGATCAATAGATCACTCTACGAAAGTTAAATACCTTTTATTTCGCTCGTGCATAGGTAAATTGGCGAATCGACCGATAATATCTTCGATGCTGTGACACAAAATTAACAGGATTATTGGATTAGCTCACCCGCAGAAAGCTAGTGTCAAGGATTTGAAGCATTCTCAAAACCTTCAGATCTCACAGCAGATGTCAAGATAGTCATACTTTCTCATTTGTCCCATCGAGAGTCTTGGAGGCGCACAGAATTAGGGGAACAAGTGGCAGACCGACGGCAACAATTTCGAAGTTACGTGTAAGCTTCTGGGTGATGTGACAGAAGGTTCAGAAAACAGTAGACTGACACAAATTACATAGTTAATTGACGCAGAATTTGAATGATCGGCCGACACCAGACACGACGATACTGCATTGAGGTATCCTCCGTTACACCTCAAACGTTACCCCTCACCTCTCACTCAGAACACGGTTGTCGAACTGCCTCACGGAATTCAACAGCATCGCAAATCATCGGAATCAAGGAGCTAGTACCTGCAATTACTGTACTGCGTGAGCTTCCCGGATGGTGAAAACATGATAAGCGCGAGGTCAATATCACAAAGCACAGACAATTCGTAGGCTTTTTTGACGAGGCCATTTCGCCGCTTGGAGTATGTCACCTGCCTGTTGGTCGGATTCTCGATCTTCTTAATCTCCAACTTCACCCGACCCATCTCTACCACCCCTAAAGGTTCAATTGGGATAGAGTCACGTCGGCACTCTACCGCCAATTCAAATCGTTCCCACTTGAAAACCAGATCCCTAAACCCCGAACCTTTCGATTACGTCGAAAAGTATCAACAGTAACCAGTCACACGATTGGGCGCCCCGAACAGCATAGTATCAGCTCACTGAACCTGTCCTCTTTCGACGGGTTCGGAACTAGACAACTCTCATGATCTTGAAGCCAAAGGGTACACGGCGCAAGATCCATTCCGGAAATCAATGTGCACACGGCTGGCCAGCTACCTCTGAAGCCGTCAGCGCGACCAACGTACTCTAGAAAGAAGTTAACCAATTCAGTCACTCCACGCTTTTGAGCAGCCTGCGATGATGCGGGCCAGAGAGCTGGACCATATGCTGCCTGGTATGATATAAGAATAAGGCCAGGCTGCTCCGGCCGATCGCTGCAAGGCTGAGCTTGGAGCTCACTCGCGAATGAATGAACGCCAATGTGGTGGGTCCGGCGCCCTCAACTCTAAACATAGCCATCGCTAGTGGCGATGAGTTCACAGCTGCTGCCCCTTCTGCCGGGAGATGGTCCAACTTGTTGGTTATGTCCAGCTTTTGTCTTTGTCCCCACACCTTTTTCAACCCCATGCTTCGGCTTCCAGGACTCATTCGGCAAACGCCTCGGCAAACTGGTGTGAAAACTGGCTCTTCTGACCTGTACATTACAGTATATTCGGCAAAGTGTAAACAACAGTGCCGATGTCAGAGGTGGTGCAAAGCTATTTTGAGATCCTACACAGCCGCAGGCTGACATCATGCGCTAGTGGGCATAACCTCAGGCTGCCGTAAATTCTAACCATTTCTATTCTCATCTAAGCGCTTCTGGCACTGCCCTGAAGCGCACATCGTTCCTTAGAACTCGTATAACGTTGCCAGGCGCATAGTGAAGTACATGGTTGGAATTGGCACTCATATGCATGAGGAAGCGTTTGTCAGCGAAGTTAATTGAGTGATTGTAATTGTAATCAAAGTCATGTCCGTGGAAAGAGCAATGGCTGTTAAATATACAGCATTTTTGTGGTATAAATTTAGTGCAAAGAACTTTAAGCTCAAATGGACAATACCTTTGAATCCGTGTGCAGTATATGTCTCTGATCTCACCTCTTACCGGATATCAGAAATAGAATTGGTAACCGATATTTACAGCTTCCTTTCAGAATCATTCAATCAATGTGCTTGACGATGTATATCTGGAAGAAGATTTCATCAGGTGTGTTTTTAGTTATGAAGACTCAAAAAAGGACAGAATATGGAGCTCAGAATTTTGTCTCGGCCAACACACTTTACTCTCTAACAGATTTTAGAGCACATTCGCATACCTAAAAGTTGAGTGTGCGAGGCGCACATGTGGGGCACAGATTTACTATAACGCATGTATGCACACCGTTTCAACATTCCAATGACCACATGAGGCGCCAGCAATCGAAATCATGCTTGGGGTGTGGACTCCAGCACAATACTCGTCCAAATACAGTGAGACACATTCATAGATATTATAGAACTAATAGGTAACATTCAAATCAGCTGTCTACCGAGGATCGGCACAAGCCAAATCTGGCAGCAGTCTACCACAATTCTCCGATTGCTTAATATACCAACGAAACAATCACATGGGTTATTGTCCCAAGGCTTCTAAATAAACCTCTATAACGGTGATCTGAAGACACTGGCATCTGTACAGTATGATTTTGTGTTTGCAACCAACTCCAGAAGGTTTCGAGCCGAGATCCTAAACCCATCTTCGCCTGTTGAATAATTTGTTTGCAACCGCGATCGATTGTATACAGTGAATGATCAAGTTTTCTGCCTTCGCTAAATACGTCCGTAGAGAAGTACTTGCTTAGTACTCGATAGAGAGACAGGATAACATTTGTAGGTGGATTAGATGGGGCTTTAAATGACATTTGACCTGTGCTCATGGCCATGTACCAACATTCCCTGAAAAGCATTTAAATGTTCTTGTTACGAACTCATGTAGATATCACGACCAAAAGCATACGTGGCAAATTGTTGAACTGTTCAATTGGCGTATCAGAATGGCAGCCTCTGCTTTACATATTCTGGATCTTGAACTGATTCAAGGAAGTCAATCTATTACAAACATGGTTTACAACCATTCAGTTGGTTCAGTCAGAACTCACTGAACGACATTTTCTGTGCAAAACCTAAGTGGTTACAGTGAAAATTGCTATGCCTGGGCTTACATGTAACATGTGAATCCCACAATGAAATGAAAGTACGCCTTAAAGCGAATCGCCTCTAATCTAGAAACAGACATGGACCACCATCTTGGACCAATGCCACCATGTACACAAATTCACCTTTGTATCTGATATCCTTTCATTTCAAAGTTTTACTCTCGAATTTGGAAGCTAGCCTACGAAACTATGCTTTACTCAGGTTGCAGCGAGAAAGACTGGGTTCTTAGACATCCTTTTGTCTAAATTAAAATGATCCAGTCGCCTTGCGCTAGTTTGAGCCAACGATCTATTAGGGTTCATTTAAGGTCTGCTAAACCTGATCGACTCTACACACCTGCTGCTTGAACCCCCAACCTTAATGATCCTCACACACCGGGGGCGATGAAGTTGTCATCTTGCCCCTGGGTAAACTCCCGAGCTTAAACCGTAACTTGACTTACCTCCTCTAATGTGCCAAAACGCATCAGTGCAGATTATTTCCACGCATCTGCATTC
Organism: Physcomitrellopsis africana; assembly: GCA_036785485.1. Lineage (NCBI taxonomy): Eukaryota > Viridiplantae > Streptophyta > Bryopsida > Funariales > Funariaceae > Physcomitrellopsis > Physcomitrellopsis africana. The sequence goes on from JAWRVF010000642.1 coordinate 16,727, forward strand.
TGCCGAAAATGCAATGTTCATAAATCAGTGAATTGCTGGCCAGGAATTCCAAGTAATAACCTTCAGGACCTGATCAATTTCAATGTTACGAACTAAATTTTACCTGATTAAAGAGACCATTCGAATACTGGGGACTGGTGTATGCTTGCGCATGATGGTGGGCTTGATGCCAATTGGAACCGCCGGTGTTGCCATGCGCTTGTTCGGATTGGTTGGTGAAAGTCTCCGCAGTTGCTTCTGCAGCCACTTCACTGCTGCTTGACGACGCTAAGCCCATATTAGTTTCAAGCTTAGGTTTCTTCCGGGAATCATCGTACTGAGCAGCAGGCTGTTCCAACTCCAAGTTATGCATTGACAAGCCTCCGTTCGAAGCCATAAGCTGGCTCATCTGCCCCAGGTTGTGTAGATTAGGCTGGGATGCTACACCTGAAAAGAAGTGGTTACCCGTTGGGCTTGCTTTACCGTTGCTCACAACTAATTCTCTGCAGAGCAAAAGAACGAGTAGGTTTAAGCCAGCCTTGTCCCTTGCCGAAGTCGATAGTTTTAAGCAATAATGAACCGTAAGGTTTAGAGTGCAAGTAATACGATATTAGGCACCTTGTCGTCTGTGTAGGCGCGATTGAACGACTAGGGTTTGATTGTTGCTCCATGAGATCCTGAAGCGTTGCTTCGCCCCGCTCTGGCATATTCCATTGCAAGAACAGCGATGGTGTTCCTGCAATGTCCGCCTGCTGTTGCTGCTGCTGTTGCTGGCGTAATGCCATCATCTGTTAAAGACACAGCCTCAGAATATGTGTAAAATATATAATTTTTTTTAAAAACATTTGACTATTTTGCAGTAGACTAAACTTCATACCCAAGAACATTCATTGAAAACAAAATGTTATTTGAACAGTAACATGAGGACATAATATATTCTGCTACTTACCTGTTGATAACTGTTCCCCAGAAATTCGTGTTGCTGCAAGAAAGAACAAAACTCTAATATTAGTTAGACAGCAAAGCAGAAATTCAGAGTCAAACATACTCTCCTGATCAAGACATGTCCATCTTATAGCTCTCATTGAAAATGTAATATTCTGTAAAACCCTAAGTCAATGTAAACCTCACTGCATCACGGTTAAAAGCATGCACCTGTCTTTGCATAGCGCTCGCAGCTTGATACGCATTGCTTACATAACTCTGCAAGAAAACCCCACCATGCACACAAATACATCAGCGTCTGTAGTGCCCAAGATGGGAGACTGACACACACAGTGCAGGCGGAGGAATTATACAAGTTTGTAGAGATTCGAGACGTTGCAATCGTACCTTCCTTGCGCGGACCCGCTCAAGTGCCTGCTCCAACTCGGTTTCCATATTCGCAAGTTGCTGAACCGAGGTAATGTTCTGTAAAAGGTGCTCATCCGCTACATACAATCTTGCTCTTTGTTGCAGTAGCTCCTTTTCCAGTTGAGATTTTTTTAACTCCTCTTGTAGTAACTGATTATACAACATCCACCTTATTAGACCCGTGATCTAACACGTAAAGCGAGAGTGGATCTCCTCCTACATTTTGCATCAAATTAAGAAAATTTGGATGTTGTAGTAAAAAAGAACCTAAACATCGACTTATCTGACATATGGAAGGACTTACTCCGACTTCGTAGCTCTTACTGTTTTCGTCCAGGCACGGAGAACATGCAGCAAAATTGTGACTTAGTTAGCAAGGATAAAAACTTCCTCCAAATGCCATCATTGCTATTCCCACAACGAACCGAGAAAGAAATCCTAGACCCAAAAGGATGAAACAGGAACGCTGGCAGACATTACTTCTCGCAGAAGTGAAAAAACTACGTTGTCGACTTCCAGAATAGGATGTTCACTAACCTTCCCGCAAGGAGTTGATGATTTGCAGCAAGATCCTTCTCTCCATTTAATTTTTTCAGCGCCCGGTGCAGATACTGTAATCATACCACCAACATCTTCGTCATTCCAAAACCCTAAACCCTACGAGCGAGCTCGCAACACTGCAATCCAAATTTTGATGCTCATAAGCTGCGCACTACAAGTTCTCCTCGGTCTGCTTCAAGATTCCAGGATGCAGAATTTGAAGCTCTGGACCAGCAATTAAATGCAAGCTAACCTCCAAATTTTCGGGTGTCCTGAAAAGAGGTCCGCGACTGCACACAGCACACGTGCAAACACGTCAGAATTGAAACCTAAGCCATCAAATCTTACTCAACGAGCATATTAAACAAATAATCAAGGCCAAGGAGGAAAAGTGCGGGAGGAAGTATGTACTTACCTTGTGTACTTGCTGCGATCATGAATCATATGAAAATTGGCAAAGCGCGTAAGCATATCCTCAAAGCTGCTCGCACCAAACCCAAAATTGCAATGAGTGTTGCAAGTGCTGTAAGTTTGTCTAAAGCTTTTCATCGGCAATCTTCTTAAACCAACCACTATACGAAGATGGACGTAAAGAGTGTGTGTGTGGGGGGGGGGGGGGGGATGCACACCTCTTGTTCCGTTCATGCATTGGTAAGTTGGCAAACCGGCCGATAACGTCCTCAATACTGCTAGGTCCACTCCAGCACACCACGAAGCCATGTTAAGATACCAATTCCAACGAGCAACCTACAACGTTACGACCACTGCAATGACTAGCCACTTTCTGCAATACCTGGAAAGCTCCAAGTTGTGACTAAATAGATCTCAAGCATATAGTGTTTGTTTCCATTACAGACTGCTTTGAGTAGAGGTATCAAGATCCAAGCTATCCGCATTCAAAACCCCCTACACTATTAATCATGTTACAGTAACTCACGGCCCTTCTCTAAATTGCTAGGAGTATGCCCGAGCAGGAATTAGGTTGCATTAGAAGCCTGTAAACTGGACGCTGAATCACAAGAGAATCTCTATCGCCAAAGGTCGATGAACAAACCTGCAATTGCTGTACTGTGTGAGTTTTCCGGAGGGAGAAAACATGATGAGTGCGACGTCGACGTCACAAAGCACTGACAACTCGTAGGCCTTCTTGATGAGTCCATTCCGCCGCTTCGAGTACGTCACCTGCCTGTTGGTTGGGTTCTCAATCTTCTTGATCTCTAACTTGACTCTACCCATCTGTGCTGGCTTTTCCCTCAAACAGTTTTGGTGGCTGAAACGTCAAAGCTTCGAACACTCTCACGTGGCCCCAGTTTCCGCAGAGAGATCCGGTTCTGTGCGGGCAAACTACACTGTCCTGTAATCGCAGTGAAATTCCAATACTGAGTCGTGAATGCGACAGGCTCGCCCAGCACTAAACAACAGCGACAAATTGCGGCTCGGCACTGCCCAGCTGCTGCACTCCAAATCCACTCCAGAACCTCTCATGCTTCTGGCCGACTCCCTTGCGCAGATCCTTGTACCGATCTGAAGAGAACAGTACCGGAGTCTCGCTAGCCAAAACCGACTTACAAACCAGCGCCTCTAGAACAACCGAAAAAAATGCGCAAATATGCTCAATCCATCCACAGCTCAACCTAAATGTTGATGGTCATTTGCCTCTGCACCACGAGATATGATGTAAGTACTACTTCTAGCGCAGCACCCGAACACAAACTTAATGAGTCAGGCAGGAACCAGCCGCGGAGGCGGCCACTTGAGATCTCATGCTCTGGATCACTGAGACTCTTCATCTCTTTCTCTCGATCGATAATCCTTCCACACCCCCACCCCCCCTCCGTACCTCCAGGTGAACCCATCAGACAAGCTGCGCAATGCGTCCTCCTCGCGCACTTCTGCCGCGCCGAGCGCCTTTGACTTTTACCTCCCAGTTACCTCGCCGTCAGGTCACTCTTCTGCATTCATGCTGATGCCGCCGCGTAGCGCATTCATTCGTCCAGTTAATCACATATCAGGTGCACGAATCCCCGTGTGAATCGGTAGTGGTAATCGATCAAATTTCTCGGATATGGTCACGTGTGCGGGATGGGCTGATCTCTTTAGGCGGAGACGGTCAGGCATATCGCTAGCAAGCAAACTTGCTTCATGCCCTGTTCCAATAATAGTTTCATCAACTTTGTCTAGATCTTGGTTGCGTTTCTTTGCCGATGTTGCCGAATGTCTTCTTCTTCCCGCGACAGGGAATCTGAAGCCCTTCAATAGGCAACCTCCGAATTAGGGGTGTCTGATCCTAACGAGCTTAGGGAGGTAACAAAATTTAGCCAACGAGAACTCATCGACGATTCCGCTTCATTCCCAAGTTTGGTTGATTGTGTGATTATTCTGGTGATAGTTTCGAGAGAAAAAGAAAGGAGATTGTTCCTGCGTGGATCATCTGAAGGACAGATGTACACAAACAGTCGAAATCTCGTGAAGCAGCCCGTCCTAAATTGCAGTGAAACAGTCCTACCCCCACTCATAATTTCTTGAGACAAAATCATGCTTATTCTTTCGAGAAAAACCACATTTCTATCATCTAAAATGCATCGAACACGTGCGGCAGAATTATGCGCATTATCCAGTTAACATTGTGCTGAAGCTTATTATAAACTTGAGGCAACAATTTGCACACAGCGGCATTTAAGTCTTCCCGAGGTCAGAATCTTACTGCGGCCACCCACGCGCTGTTTCTGCAGGGACCGTGGTACCACGTAGCCCCAGCGACCAATCTACAGCAAAAAAAATGAACTGGTAGCCGCCAGTGGCACAATTGTTCAAGCCAGTTGACGATGGAGCTGTGTCAGAGAATTACTGCGATGCTGCAGTTATAAAGATGTGCACGTGCGCATGGTGATTCCACATGCTGGGATCCAGTTAAAAGGGGCGGATTATGATAGGCGACCATCTAACATCTAATGTTTCTCAGATTTACAGGCCAAGTCAAAGTCATCCAAATAAATCGCTCTTCCGAAAACAAGATCTTCTCTCAGCCTGAAGCTTACCATTATTCTTCGGTGATCTCAATCACTTTTTCTCGTCCATTGGCTGGATCTGGCTTTCGTGAGCTTACCCTAGAATTTGTAACACACTTTTTATTTATTTATCCTTGGCTTCGTCGTAGATCTCTATTCATAGCATGCGACTCGACGATGATGATCCTCCAGCCGATGAAGTCTTCGGGTCGGTGCTCGGGGTTGGACAATTGGAGCAGTGGATGCATCTTCTGTAATGTTACAGCAGAAAAATCAAAATAAATGAATAAATAAATCCTCTGCAGTTATGAAAGTTGCTGGTTGCAGGTGGAGCAGAATTTCTCTGCAATGTAGTTATCTTCAATGTAGATAGACTTACATTTTCTATTTTTTGACGCTGGTGACTCAAACACAATGATTAAAAGTGTCAAATAACAACCCATCTTAGGCCGTAACAGTCTTATAAGACAAAAGTGAACAATCTAGTGAGTGTAATATACAACTTACCAATTTAAACAATCTTTATGTTTGATAAGGTTACTCTCTACAATTTTAGTATGTCATCTAATTTTTCTTTTTCTTTCTCCTATTATATTTCTTGTCATCAAAGAACAACCCAATTGTCAAATAAAAGTGTCATATTTTTGTACTTTTGAATTTTAATTTTTTTCCAGTGTAACATTCTTCCATAATCATTATGGCTTGATTCTCTTGTGGAAAGAGAGCATAGTAGGTAACAATTTAATATTTTTTTGTTAATTTTTTCTTTTATTTGTTGATTGCAACTTATTTATATCAAATTACCTATATTGACGTAGCTTCTTTTTTAATCTTTTAGAGTAAACCATATATTCTTCCAATTAAAAGTATTAGTTGGTTCTAGAATTCCTATCTATTTTGATAAAACTAAGATCCATGTTGGTTGTTTAAATATGACCCATCTTAGTTTTATCAAAATAAAGAATGGTTTAGAGATTATAGGTCCAAAAGAGGCTATGCTAGTATTAATGGCAAAATGGATTGTATGTGCTTTGCAATTAGGAGAATCCAACATATAAAAGCTTTATAAGATATAGACTTCTTTTAGCAAAATTAAGAGTTGAAAGAAATTGGTTATTTGGTTTTGTTTGGATGTTAAATGATGGTAGGGGAATGAATCTGCGGCGTTGTCGGATTCCTTGAATTGCAGGTCGTGGGAAGAACATCCGGTTACTTTTTTGACTCACCCCGGTTCGTGAAAATCGGCGGCGATACTCATCCACTGCAGTTCCATCATGCAGTGAGCCATGAGCCATGAGCCATCGGGGATCCCTGTAGTTCATATCCTGTGGATTCCACTGGCTGCAGCGGATGAAAGCGCTGAACAAAGATGAACAAAGACGAGGCCGAGTTTACACTTCACGGTTCATTGCTGCAGAAAACTGAAACTCCATACCCGGAACTCCAAGCTCAATCTCTAAACCCTCAAGGAATCTCGACGTCATCCGGTACCACATCGCTTGGGTTGATCAAAATCTCAGAAACAGGCTTATCAAGGTGCGTGCCAGCGCATGTGAAGCATCCCATCGCTTCTGAACTACATTTCTTTTCTTGTCAGAAATTCAAATTGAGGGCTCGGTCCACCTGGCGGATCAACAGACACACTTCCTGTCAATAATCGATTGCGTTAGTTCGGCATATATTAAAAAAAACTCTTGCTCCTCAGTGGAGGTTTCTCCTCATACATTGATTTTTAGATCGCATTTAAAAAAGAGGTGAGTGTGCGCACCAACGGAGAGTACAGAGAACTGAAAGCACTTAAAGACGAATGCAAACGAATGTCATTTACGCTGCCTTCATTGCAACGCAATGAGAATCCTACCTTTCAGTCGCGACTGCGACGCGGAACTTGGTTTCGACATCGACATCGACATGCTACAGTTCTTCGTCGAGGTCTGTTTTTTAATATATTTATTATATATGGATGTTAGATATTTTTTTTCATGTCATTACAAGTCAGAAAAACACAAATAGTCCATGAAATCTTCGGGAGTCGAAGCCTGGACTACGCGTGTCGGAAGGGGTTCATGGCCACCACCTTCTTCGCACACCAGGTTCCTAATCTGGTCGACGCACTCATCGATTCCTGCATAATTTTTTTGTTTCTTCTGGATGGGTGTCATGTCGACGGTGAGTTTGCAGCACGTGAAGGTGAAAGACACCGAGCTCGAACAGGTGGAAACGATCTGTGGGATCTTGACAAGCCAACATGTGTTGCAGCATGATCCACACATGATATGCTATTCTTCCCCTTCCACTTCACGGATCGCCCAACCTGCTTGCTCTTGCCCGCCTCAGTTTCCTGCACTTGCCACTTCTTTTGGAACCAATCTTTCTACCACAAAAAAAAAAAAATAATAATAAAAAAAAAAAACAGAAGATAGGTTGGAGTAAAATGTTTGGGAAATGGAGAAGCAAATAGAAGGATGTCAACACACAATCTATTTATATAAAAAAGTGCATTTTGCTAAGGACAAAGAAAGAAGATATGCCTAATTATAGAAATATCATGTGTTAGTAGGATGAATGAGTAGAAAACAAATGAGCTCTATTTTTTTTTATTTTTTTTAGTATTTTTTTTTGTTTTATACAATTGGAGTATATTGCTTGTATTAACTAAGAGGTGAAAACAAAACAAAATAATCTAAGGTCGAATGTGTTTTTTAGAACAAATATAGAAGTATCATAAATGACACAATTTTATCTAATCCTAGCTCTCTAATTCTTATTTGTTGTGTAAATGATGAGTCTATTAGGAGGAACTCTTGTGTTCCAGTAGATCATTTTTTCTATTTTGTAAAATCTGATTTATAATAAAAGTTGTTGCTACTACTGCTCACATCTTGCTCATCTCCTATTATGGTGTGGTGGTGATGATAATGTGATAATATAATAATATATAAATAGTAGTTACTATATCTTAGAATACTAATTTTTCTATTTCAACAATTCTATTGATGACTATTGTAGATTGTAAATTGCTATTGATGTAGTTTAATTTTGTGTTAAATATTTAATCACATACATATATAATGCATTATGTATGATAGAAGACAAAGTTGGAAGCAACTATTTTTTTTTATTCTTTAAGATTTATGGTTTAAATGGATTGAAATATGGACATATTTGTAGATATTGTCAAAGCATACAATTCTCCTTCATTGTTGTCTTGCAGCATGTGATGTTTTTAAATTAAATTAAATTTTTTTCAAAATTTTATCAATGATGCACTGCGCTAAGAAATTGTAGGATTTATGAATAATATCTTTTAATTTTGTATGAATTTTTATGGTGAATTTGGAACATGTGAATATAATAATATTAAACATAGGTCTGTAGTTATGAACTACCTATGTTATGGTTTTTTATCAATCACATTGCCATTATGGTTTTACAATGTGAATTAACAGATGAAGAATTTATAATATGTTTCTTGGGCAAATATTAAAAATGATCCTAAAATCATAATTATAATATTTATTAAAATTAATTTTGATTTTTTAAAAATTTGACAAATGACTACTTAAAATAAAGTTAAAGATAGGTACTTCTAAAATTTATCATAAAAATGGTAAAATTAATATCTAAGAAATAACCATTTATGAGTCAAGATTAATATTTGACCTTAAGGCACAAAAATAAGGACATATGGCAAGTAAAAGGACTTTTTGAAGATTAGAGATAATATTAGCAAACTAGTTTCAAGAGCATTCAAAGAGTATAAGATTTTTAGAGTTATAATTTAAAAAAGGCCTTTAACAAGATAATAAAGGTTAAGATTTTGTTAGTAATCAAGTTTTGATGGCAATAAAGATTAGTTTAAATTACATGTTGATTTTTAATATTAAGTTAAGATAATTTATAGTTAATTATAATTTTTTAGATATCTAAAGATCTAAAAACTAGATGAAGCAAATATTTGAAATATTAATAGAAAATATCATTAGAAAGCTGTCACGGATATAAGATTCATTCCAATAACTATGTAGTTAATATGGATAGGTAGAAGTAGATAAAAATAGATTAATTTGATAATACCTTATAGAAAAGCTTCCTAGAAGCTTTATAGATGTGATTTCACCTTTATACATATCTATAGGTGATTGGTAAGTTAAAAACTTGGCTAACAAGTTAGCCATGTGTCGCATATGTTAGTAGCTTGTGGAAAAAACTAAGTATGTGGCACATTTATAAGAAACTTGTCTTGCAAATTAGACATGTATTGAAAGTCCTATAGAACGCCACCATGTAGCTCTTAGGTAGATAGTATACAAAGAGACAAGAGTGAAGCCTTCTTCACTCTTATCAATACCTTTCTTATTCTTAGTCTTGTTTCAAGAGTCTCTAGTCTTCTTGTCTTTGGTGATAGCCATTCTAGTTGTAATATTATTCCATCTTTGAGTGATTTTTTATTCTTTTGAATGACATAAGAGTACATTGGCATTTTGTTCCTTTATAATTCATATTTTTGACACTTTGATAAGAATGAAGATTTATTATTCTTATTTTATATTTAAAAAATGAGTGGATTCTTCCAATTCTATTGTTGTATTTGAAAGTTGCGGACTATCTACTTTCAAATTAATATTCTTTGCTTTCTAACCTTGATTTTTTCTTTGAAAGAGAGTAGATTATCCCTCTTTGTAGAAATTTTTATTTAATATTAGATGTTGTAAATTATCCTCTTCTAATTCAAATTGTAGAGTTGTTAAGTTATCTAAGATGGAAGAAAAGATCATGGATGCTATACTTAGTAGAAGTGAGAATAGATTTACAATTATCACAAATTTTTAGGAACTTATCAACATTCTTAGGATAAAAATTTTACAAATTAGTAATGCCAATCATAGAAGCAATATTCTTATATCTATGGAAGAAGTCCAAAGCCTATGCTAAAAAGTTATACAATTGAAAAAAACAAGTAAATTGGCCTTATAATCAAATCTAAGAAGTCTTCCTTCTATATGCTTAAAAAAGATAAAAATTAGTATACTAAGAAGTTTGATCAAACAAGATCAAAATTTTGAGGATTTCTATAACAAGTCAAGCTATATCTAAGGTTGCATCTTTTCTAATATTCTAATGGATTTACTTAAGTTGGATTCATAGGTACACTTTTATTTAGAAGTGTTCTTTTTTGATTTGCAACTTTGATGGAAAAAAATTTAAAACTTCTTTATGATTTGAATTCATTTCTTAAAGGATTTATAGCCACATTTGGAGAAAGTAATTAAGAGAAGGTAGGAGAGACTAAGTTCTTATCTTTATAACAAGAATTACAATCAATCATAATATATATTGTAAAATTTCAAAACCTTCCTTGCAATGTGGAGTAGAATGACAAAACCCTTATCAATCAATTTCATTATCTATTGAAGAATAACATCAAAGATTTATTACTAATAATGCCAAAAGCAAACTCTTTGATAGAATTTATTGCTCAAGTCATTGCATGCAATAATTAATTATTTAAAAGATATAGATTTAATTAGAGAAGAATAAGTCAAATAATGATAGCAACTCTTAACTTTTCAAAAACTTATTTGATTAAATTAAAATCAACATAAATTGATGTAATATATTTTAAATTTTTTATTAAATAAATAAAGACTTGATATTATCAAAAGAATTTGTGCTTATATTATGGAAAAGTTAAGCACACTACTTAATATCATCCAAAGAAGTAACACAATCACAAAATGAGGAATATGGTGTCAAAGACAAAAACTTGATGAAAGCAAATAAATATATGAAACTTCTATTAAGAAATATAACAAAATAGAAGTAAAAAAGTATATATATTAAAAGAAACTAGAATGGCTATTGCCACAAGATAAGAAAACTATAGACTTTTGAAAGTAGATTAGAAGCAAGAAAGGAGTTGACAAGAATGAAAAAGACTTCACTCTTATCTCTATTTATACTATCTATCTAAGAGCTATATGGCGATATTCTATAGGATCTCCTACATGTATCTAATTTACAAAATACTTGTCAAACTTGCACGATAAGTTTTTCACATGTGCGCCACGTACTTGGCCTGTTCTGTAAGCTACCAACATGTGCAACACATGGCTAGCTTGTTCCACAAGCTATTAATATGTGCGCCACGTGGCTAGTTTGTTGACCAAGTTTCTAACCTACCAATCACTTATAGACATGTATAAAGGTGATTCTGCATCTATGAAGCTTTTAAAAAGCTTCTTTATTAGACATTATCAAATCAACTTATTTACCTATTTTTATTATATAATTATTATAATAAATCTTATGTCGATGATATTACGTCCCTTTCTAGGGACAAGTTCCACGAGGAGCGGTGATTATATGTTGAGGAAGTCCAAAATATATCAAATTGTGCTTACCACATATTCTGATCTTTATTCCTTTTGAAGGTAGTTGATAGGTCCTTTCAGCCATCGATAATGTCTCATATTAGGGCGAGAGGACCATCCTATTATTTGATCATTGTTGAGGCCTTCATAACTCCCTTTAAAGAAAACATTAGGAACACCATCAAAAGTAGTTCCTACCTCTAAAAGTATCATCAAACATCGGGAGTCTCTTCCAAGGTTGTGGTACTAAACATATTGTATTTTGCCATCAATCTGAGGAAGGACATGTCATTCTTGAGGGTCCTCATTTCTATTTAGTCATCTTAAAGATTATGATAATTATAATGTTTCGTCCAATAAATCAACAAACAAAGGTTTTTGAGTTGAATCCGTTGGTTGGTGGTTTTCTATCTCCTTAACGTCACAAATACACAAAAACTACAAACAAGGATAGAAAGTAGAATGTTATCTTGCCTAGATTATATTTCTTTTATAAGGAAGGTCCTCATCTTGGTTTTGATAGATGTCGTTGATGAAAAGCCTCTACTTTCCTTGTTACATTTACAAGATTCTTTACTGGTTTCCATGTGCATTCACTAATATTGTATCCGCGCCAATGGACAAGATATTCCAACCTATTTTGGCGTTGCCTCAAATCTAAGACTTTTTCCACTTCAAATTCTTCATTACTGTCCATGTCTATAGAAAGAGGTGGCACTTATCTTCTTCTTGGTGTGTTCACTATCTTATATGGTTCAAGAAGAGATACCCGGAATATATGATGGATCTTCATGGATTTTGGTAGGTATAATTGATATACAACTGGATTAATTTGTTCAGAAATAGGAAAAGGTCCAAGCCTACAATAGTCCAATTTATCACAAAGGCGAGTAGTCTTGATATTACGACAAAGTAATCATATCTTATCTCCCATGTTGAATTGTGATTGTTCCTTGTAATACGCATCTACATTTATTTTTTGTTGTTCTTGAGCTTTTTTTAATTGCACCTTCATTATTACATGTAGCTCTAATAGAAGATTTTTTCCAATCTTCTGCTATTGGATTATCAATTTTTGAAAAATCAAAAGTATCAAGTCATGAGTGGTAACCATAATTGGCAAAAAAAGATGTTTATTGCATAGAAGAATGTATCATATTATTATAAGCAAACTCTACCAATGGTAAGAGAGTTGTCTAATCATCTTATTGGTAGTTGATGGTACATCTCAAATATTACTCCAAGACTTAGTTTACATGCTGTGTTTGTCGATTGGTTTGAGGATGGAAAGCTGAAGATAGCTTTATGTCCACCTTTAAAATCTTAAAAAGCATTCTTCAAAATCTTGATACAAATTGCGTCCCTCTATCTAATATAATATCCTTTGGTAATCCATGATAGCGATAAATATTGTCAAGGAACAATTTAGTTATTTCTTCACGTGTGATAGATTTTGTACATAGTACAAAATGTGCCATCTTGGTGAAACAATCTATGATCACAAATATAGAATCATATGAACTTAAATTTGGAAGATTTATAATGAAATCCATAGAAATAGAAGACCAAGGTTATTTTGGTATAGATAATGGTTGGAAAAGTCCGTAAGATCAATGACGAGGAATTTTTGATCTTGAAAAAATATCATAGGACTGTACAAACTCTTTAACAGCCTTCTACATTTGAGGCCATCAAAATCTCTTGAAATTAGCTCCAAGGTCTTATTGTATCCAAAATATCGAGCTGTGGGGAAGTTGTGATGAGCTTTTAAGAGCACGTAGTTGTACTTCACCTTCTAAGACATATAAACATCCTTCAAAATAAAATAAGTTGTCCTTGAACTCGAATTTTGAAGTATCATGAGATTTAGAAGAATTATTCTTAATATCATGAACAAGAGGATTTGAGGGCATACTTAACTGGATTTGCTTGAGAAATATTAAATCAACAGTCAATGTTGATTTTATTGCTTGAATATGAAATTGCTCTGGTTTTAGGAGGATTATTCTTTATTAATCAAAAGTTGCATTTCCTTCTTTTGGCACAAGATAAGATCATTTAGAAAGAGCATCAGATAGACCTTATTGTTTTTCTGGCCAATAAGTGATGATGAATTTGAATCTTGACAAAGACATGTTCCAACGAGCTTGACAAGGATTTAATACACATGTTGACATGAAGAACTCAAGATTCTTATGATCTGTATACATAATGATTGGACTAGAAGCACCTTCTAAATAGTGGTACAATTCTTGAAAAGAATCCACAATTGTAAAAATTTCTTTATTGTGGATTTCGTAATTAATCTCTATTATTGAAAATTTCCTGGAATAAAAAGCTATTAGGTGGAATTTGTCATTTACTCCCATTTATGACAATACTGTATCCAAAGCAAAGTTTGATGTGTCTGTTTCTATAAAAAATGCCTTAGAAAAATCGACACAATAGAAGATTGGTATAGAAGTAAAAGCTATTTTCAACGCTTCAAATGATGCTTCTACTTCCTTACTCTACTTGAATTTGTCTTTATAAGTTAGACATGTAAGTGGAGCTACAACTTGAAAAAAGTTCTTGATAAAGATTTGATAGTAATTGGCAAATTTTAAAAAGCATTACACATCTCTTACTATTTTTGGAATCTTCTAATCCATGATTGACTGGACTTTCTTAGGCTCCATCATAAGACCATCATTCGAAATGATGTATTCTAAGAAATTAACTTGAATAATGTGAAATATATACTTTCTTATCTTGGCATATAATCCGGTATGTCTAAATTTTTGTAATACATGGCGAACATGTAATTTATTTTCTTTTACATCCTTATTGTAGATTAAAATGTTGTCTAAGTAAAAAACAACAAAATCATCTAAAAACTCATGAAAAACATTATTCATGAGATGTTGAAAAATAGCTGATGCATTTGTCAGTCCAAAAGGCAAAACATTATATTCAAAATATCCATATTTTGTTCGAAAAGCAGTCTTTCATTCATCTCCTTCTTTGATACGCACTAGATTGTACACTCCTCGTAGATCTATTTTTGTATAGATCTTAGCTTGATTCAATTGATCAAGAAGTCCAGATATCAATGGTAGAGGGTATTTATTCTTGATGGTAATCTTGTTGAGCCCTCAATAATCTATGCATATCCGTAGTGATCCATCTTTTTTCTTTACAAACAAGATAGGAGCTCTTGCTAGAGATTTTGAATGATGTATAAAATTCTTGGCTAAATTTTCATCAATGTATTCTTTGAGTTCAGCCAACTCATTTTGTAATAAGCTGTAGATTGGTCCAAATGGAGGCTGAGTTTTCTTTTTGAAGTCAATTGAACAATCATATGGATGATACTCTAAAAGAATATATGTATATTTTTTTTCAAAAACATCCTCATAATCTAGATGTTAGCTTGGAATGCCACTTAAACTCTTTCCACCATCAGAAACGGATGTGGCATAAATAGCAAAAGTTGATCCTTTTTTTGCTGCATATATAAAAGCTTTTACACCTATAAGTACAAGTTTTATTATATTAGATTTATAGCTTTTCACTTGATTGGCAGGATATTTAAAAATATTCTGAGAAAAATTAAATCTACAAAAATTTCAATCTATTTGAGGGTTATATTTTTCTAACCATGATAAATCTAAAATAAATGGGTTAGATGGAGATTTAATTATATTAAAGGCTACATAGCTATTATGACCATCTATTGTTATTTTTATAGAACGGATTTTATAAGTTACATCTCCAAAAGATAATAGACGGCCATCTATGACTTCTACATGTACGGATTTAGTTTTCTGTACTAAAGGTATTTTATGATTCTTAACAAATTGTTCATCTAGAAAGCATGTTGAGGCTCTTGAATCTAATAAGACAAAGATTTTGTAGTTTTTTGGTCTTAAATATATATCTATTATAAAACAAGAGATGATTCTTAAGAGGGAATAAGACCTTCATTAGGAATTGTACAAGGTTCTAGTTGCTCGATATTGTATTGTGGTTTGGCTACCATGTGAAAAAATTATATATATATATATATATATATATATATATATATATATATATATATAATATAATTTATTATGTAGTTAAATGAAAGCTTTAATAGTAGATTTTATTGATTATAAGATGTGATTAGGTTATTAATTTAGAAGGAATCTATTAAATAGGGCTATTAATGAGATTTATACAACCTTATTTTTTTTTTTGGTAGTGATTTTGAGGTTGATTTATATTGACAATAACTTATATATATATCTTAAGTCATCTTTGTTAGGTATTGGTGATCCTTAAAATCTTAGTTTACTTCTTTTATTTGGTGCTTAAAGCAAAAAGTATGTAAATCTTATAAGAAGAAGGGTTAGAAAAAGATTTTTAGTGTAAAAAGAGTAGTTTGGCCATCGATATGGATGGATAGAGGTAGATGATAGAAATCTCTATTCTAATTGATAAAAAATCATGTTCAATTGTCATAGACATAAGATTTATTCTAATAATTACCTAAGTAATATAGACCAATAGAAGTAGATAAAATAAGTTGATTTGATAAATATCTAATAGAGAAGCTTTCTAGAAGCTTCATAGACACGGAATCACCTTTATACATGTCTATAGGTGATTGGTAGGTTAGAAACTTGGTCAACAAGCTAGCCACATGGCACACACTCTTTTGGATATTATTTGTGCATATAAAGAGCAATCAAGGATCGGCGACTAGGATTGAAAAGGGCACTTTCTTGGCTATACTTTATATGGGTGGCTTGATAAAATCCAAGCTAGAATGAAGGACTTATTGGGAGTTGAAGTCAGTGCTTACAAACTTAAGGGCAGTAAGTGACCCGCTTACATAGTGGTTACATTTTGAGCTACATCTTATGCAATTTCATAGATTTTTGGCTCAAAATTTTTAGAAGTGTATATGTTTATGTCAAAAGACTATGTACAAAAATTTTGTGGCATTAGAATTTTGGGTTTGTGAGATATAAGAAAAATAGTACTCGAGTGTCTCTGAGCTAGGGTTTTAAGCACCTGCTAGGGATTTTGAGATATCAAATGATTGGAATTGAATTTATAGTTGATTCTTTCTTATGGTGAAACTTAAGAAGATTATCTACACTTTGAATTAAATTTTATAGAAACTAAATGATTGGATCAAGAGTTATTGGACTCTAAAGTTTAGCAAGAAATAAGTCTTTGAGGGTGAATAAAGTTTTGAAGGATTTTTGAGGAATTTTGAACCTTTTTTGTACAAACCTATTTGAATATAAAAGGGTTTATATATATAATTTCTCTTTTGTAAGATTGTTGTATTATTTATCTTTTTTTATTGAGAACAAACCACCTGTTGGATTTTTGCCATCAAGTTTTAAATAAACTCTCCACAGCCAGGTATTTCGAAATAGAAGACCACGTCATATTCTAACAAATTTTTTAGGCCGTAGTCAATGTGTTTTATCAAATTTTTTTTATTCTTTTTTCTTGCTTCTTTCAACCTTCCTTATAGCTACCTCAATGTCCTTGGATCTCTCAAATTCAATTGCATGTAAGTCCTTTCAACTCTTTTTTCACAATCCAATGGTAGTGGCAATGCCACTTGTTTAACTTTCTTGGCAATAGTCTTATACTTAGTTTCCACTTTTGCATTATATCTATTAACATATTCTTTCATCTCATCATAAAAATCTTTAGATTGTACATTTACTACCTTATTATTACTTTCAAAATCTAAATCCAATAATAATTGTAATTCACCTATAATATCACCAAAGCCACTTTCTTCAAACATATCTAATATGAATTCATCTTCATCAAGCACTCCACATTTCTTCAATTCATGTTCTATATTTTTGACATTTTTCTTTTCTATTCTTTCAAAATCGTTTATATTTTTGAATAAAATATATTCATCCCATGATAAGGTAACAATGGCCTTATCTCTTCTATTAAGCAGGAAGCTATCTCTCTTCTGGATTCTATGCAATTATTAATGCAAGTCTAATGCCCATCTTTGCGTATACGCCAATATTCTATAGTCAATTATTTCTTTTATCAATGCCAATGTTTCCATTTACTCCATATGTACAAATAGGTTGGAAATATCTTCTTTTGCACATGACCAAACCATTGGCAAGATACAAATTTTGAAATAAGAAGACTTAATTGAAACCTCATCCACATAGCCACATACATCTTGCTTACATCTTTTGTCTTGTTCTTTTGTTTCCAACCTCTATTTAAGATGTCCATGTAATCTTTAAATCCATTTCTAATGTCTTTATATTTGAAGATTTTTAGATTTTCAACCTTTGAATTCCACACTTTGATTCCACAATCTTCTTTTGCCACATAATTTTGTGAAACATCTATCATTTCTTTTTGAATGTATCCTTATAAAACATCCTTTATTTCTTCTTGAATGCATCCTTGTGAAACATCATAACCTTGTGTTATCTCAAAGCATTGTATTACTTCATAACATTGAAAAATTTCATGGCCTTGTAAAACCTCATACTCTTGAAAAATCTCACAACTTTCGCCATAATCCTTTGTAGTTTCACTACCACATTTAGTATGATAATCTTGTATAACTTCATAACCCCCTTCATAATAATCGTGTAAAAATTCAAAACTTCTTTCATCTAATTCATATGTAATCTCATAGCCATATGTAATTTGATTTTCATCATCATATTCATATATAATTCTACCACTTTCCACATTATAATGATATGAATTCATACAACTTTTATGATTAGAACCTTGAATAGGTCCATAATCCATCTCATGTGAAGGTTCAATTTTAAATTCTTCAACATAATCCAAAATATTAGGCACAACATCCTCACCTCCTTCAAATATAGAAAATACCTTTTTATCATTAAAAAATATTCTATCCAAATTGCCATCACCAACTTATTCAATGAAGAATAGCCATAGCTTTTGTCCTTGTTGTCATTAATTTTTAAATCCTTGAGCTCCATATTGCCTTCAAATTTTTGGATACTTTGACCTTCCATAGTAATGGTTTGAATAGAGTCTTTGTTCTTTCCTTCACCACTCTCAATATAAGATTCAATTTCTTTCATTTGCAAAGAATTGGCTACTCTTTTTATTTCTATTTTTATTTTAGTTACTTCTATTTCTCTTTTTTCAAGATTAATTCCTTGTATTGATAAAGATGATATAGAAGCCAAAATAGAAGATTTTTTAGGCCATATTATAACTCCTTTAGCTTGTATTCTTTGTTGCTTTGCTAAAACAATCATTGCTTCTTTCAACTCCTCCCAATTATTGGTACAACTACTATCCATAGACTCATCTACAAGAAGTATGAAAGGCTTGTCTGCCAAGGCATTATCAAGACCATTTAAAAACAACTCTATTTTTATAGCATCTAATGATTGTCTCTCTGAGGATGACAATTGTTAAAATCTCTTTTCAAATTCTTTCAAGAATTCATAAAGATCCATATGCATTCTTAGTTATAATTCTATCCAATCCAAAAACTTTTGTTTGATAATCCTATCCTTATTTGCATCAATAAATTCTTCTTTCAAAACTTCTTAAAATTTTGACCATGTCTTTACATCCCCTTCATGTAATCTCCACTTTTTTATGAATCCCAAGTTCAATAGCCAAATAGAAGCTTGAAATCATCTTTATCTTAGGGATTTGACATGTCTCTATCTCACATGTATAAACTTGTAAAAATTTAGTGATCTTGCATCTTTCAAACCTCCCAAATTTATTCATGATTCCTTATAATGCCTTTACAATATCCTTTTCAATTGCTTGCATGTTTTGTTGCTCTTCTATGAGTATACAAAAAACCTTAAAAAATTCATTAACATTTGGCCCATCCAAAATATTCAACCTATCCAAAGAATTTGATGAAATGTCTTCCATTTTGTTCTACAATATTCAAAAATGTCCCTTAAAATGCTCCAATAAATAACTTATGATACTTCAAAATACTCCAAGATGTCTATAAAGCCATATAATGCTCCATGGTAATTCAAATGCCATTTTTATTTTTTAAGATATTTTCTTAAGTTCAAAACTTCAAAAAGCTTCAAAATCAACTCTCTTGCCATCTTGTCCTCCTTTGCTACTTCCACTTGCAACTCTATTAGAAGCTCCATCCATAGCTCTATCAAAAATATATAATTCACCCAAAGATCTTGATGACACATCCTCCATTTTTATTCACAATGCTCAAAAATATCTTTCAAAGAATTTTAATAAATACTTTATGACACTTCAAAATATTCCAAGATGTTTATAAAGTCCTATGATACTTTGTGATAATCCAAATGCCATTTTTATTTTTTAAGATATTTTTCAAAGCTCAAAGCTTCAAAAAGCTTGAAAATCAACCTTCTTTCCATCTTGTCCTCTTTTGCTACCTCTACTTGTTGCTCTACTTGCAACTCTACTAGAAGCTCTAATTGATGCACTATCCATAATTCCTCCTTCAACTCTCTTGCCTTCCTTCTCCACAAGTCAAATAAATCAAAAAAATCCCAATAATCTTCCACTTCAAGCTTTCACGATAGGTTCACCAAATTATGTCGTATGTCATGAAGTCTTGCTTGAGAATGCTTTGGGTATTTGGCTATGGAAGATAAAAAAGAAATATATAATAATAATTAATTTTAACCTCTCTAATCAATTTCTAAATAATCTTTAATCAAATCTTAATTAAATCGTAGTCAACACTGATCAAATCCAAACAAATCCTAAAACAAATCCTAATTAAATCTTAGTCAACCTTCGTCAAATTCTAATAAATCCTAAAATCTTAGTCAACCTTGATCAAATCCTAACAAATCCTAAAAAAAACCCTAATTAAATCCTAGTCAATCTTGGTCAAATCCTAACAAACCCTAAAACTCTAGTCAACCTTGATCAAATCCTAACAAATCCTAAAACAAATCTTAAATAAATCCTAATCAACCCTGGTCAAATTCTAACAAATCCTAAAATAAATCCTAAATAAATCCTAATCAATCCTAATCAAATCCTAATAAACTCTAAAATAAATCCTAATTAAAGCCAACCTTAAACCCTAATCAAATCTTGACCAAGCCCTAAGCAATTCTCAAGGCAGTTTTAGAATCTCAATAACTATTGACTAAACCATTGATCTTACTTAAAATTTTACACACTCCTTAAAAACTAAGTTAGTAGGAAACACATAAAATTTGAAGAAGATCAAACTTACCAGCAAGAAATTCAATCCAAAATTTCAATCAAGTGTCAGCCGACCTCCTTCTCCTATCTTAATACTGATTGTCCAATGCCAATATGTCCTTCTTATACCATTCAATTGCTTTCAAATTTCACATGCATATAGCAAATTAAGTCTTCTACATACACATGTAAAATTTACTCCAATCTAATTGGTAGATTGCTAGAAATCTTAGAAAATCTATTTGACCCTAAATTCCCATTTCTGAGACCCCAACCCACATAAACTTCAATAATCTTTGATTGAACTATTAGATCAATCTCAAATTCATAGCACCCTATAAGCACTATTGTATGCACCAACCTACTAAATATCATCTATAGATCTATAACCAATCTCATAGAATGCCCAAAAATATAAATCCTAATGTATTTCACAAAATCAAAGTCACCAAAATCAACCTTAACTTTGCAAAGCCATTACAAAGTCATTATCAATTCAAATCATTTTTAATTAATGACCAAAAAAAGATCCTCTTTTTTTCTCTCTAATGCCACCTTTTGATTTGCAAAAGGACTCTCAACCCGTTGTAGGCACTTGGATTTGTGCCTCAAGATCAGATTTTGACCCAGGCTCATAACCGGTCATCTCTGGGTATCTATTTTGAGATTTTTGTGGTAAATTTTTCTATAACCTATTGTTAACTCCCTCCTATATATGCCTATATCATTTTATTTTCCAATCTACTTTGTTTTGCCTTACTTATGGCCCTACAAAGTAAATAGAAGCTCATTTGTAAAAAGAGCAATATTAACACCTATTAGTTTTATTCCCTTTTTATTATTATCTATTTTTTTAAGATAATTTGTTACAATATTTTGGACTAAGATCTTCTATAATATACTATTTCTACAGTCTTTTACCTAATAGTCACATTACATCACGACAGCAGGAATCGTTCAAATAAATAAAATAAATTTTTTTCTAATTTTCAAAATTTGGGGTATAGTCAAGAATATGGATCTAATCTTCAAGATATTGTGCAAAATTAGTAAAGATATTCCCAATATCCATCTATTCACAAACCAATTTCAAATTCTATAGTACCAATTAGTTAGCCGAGATCATTTATCCATCCAACCTAAAATAGGCCTAGCTAATATATACCAGTAGAAACACCCCATATTTTTAAAGGTGTTGAAAGAAGACCACTTTGTTGTTATTATTGCAAGCAATTAGGACATTATACTAGTGAATGTCCCAATCCAAGAGCCAGTGATGAATATTTTCTAGTATGTAGAAATTATAAGCAGTTGGGTCATACATATCAGCAGTGCAATGATTTATTTAATTTTAATAACCAAAATTAGTATATCTAGCTAAATAATAAGATAGAGGATAATAATCGAGTTCTACAAGATTCTCTAGTAAATCAGATAGAATGTATTCACGTAATACTTATCAGAGCCCAACAAAAAGAGAAGGACATAATTCAACAATTTGATGCACCAGTTGCAAAGGATCAATTCAATTCAATGGTGTGAACTCCAAATCTAATACCAGTACCAAAAATATTACCAACATTGGAACTTGGTTTGTCTGTGCAACCCAATGATGTCCTTAGTCTCGAGTTATTAGTTCAACCTAAACTAGTATCGATATCTATGAAGTTTCAAGAACCATCTTATCCATTAAATGATCCTTTTATGGGTAGACATTCCAAAAAATTTTATTCAGCTATTCCAATTTCAAACTCCATAAAGTAAGATATAGTATCTCAAGGGATTAAATTGAAAGTCTTGAAAAAGAAGAGGGCCTTGTAAATCACTACCAATATAGAATTATATGATATTTTGAAAGATTTGGATGAAATTAAATCTTTAATTTCAATGAAGCAATTATTAGCAATCATGCCAAAATGTCATTTCACATTGAATTCCTTGTTAATATGATGTAAGACTCGTAATAAAGAAATTTGTGAAATTAGTTTGAATCCCGATCCGGGTGTACCAACTATTAATGTATCTATTGATGGTATTCTTATTTTTGAAGTTCAAGTAGATAGAGGCTCTAGTGTGAATTTAATGATTGCGAATATAATAGAGAATTTAGATTTAGCTCAATTATTACCCACGACCTTGGTATTGAGAATGGTTCACTACAATCACATAAAGCCTATGGATATCTTTTGCAATATTGACACTGCTATTGCTAGAATCATATATAAAATTGATTATATTATTTTTTGATTACAGAGTTACTTATTATCATATCTAATTTTATTGGATCGATCATAGCTATATCAAGCCAAAGCTAGGAACAATTGGGACCGTGGAACACTGACTATTAGAAAGGATAGAGACAAAATTGTTTTAAAAATGTACCCAGTTCAATATCATGGAAAATCTTAAATTTGAAATTCAGAGGTAAAATCTAACAATGAGGGTCAATCTAATGTAGAATTTGATAAAGTTATCAATGCAATGCAAGTTGATGATGATCCAATTTATATATAGAAATAAGGCGTATTATATCAATATGGAGGACTTGAAGAATATTTAGTATATTTGGAAGATACAACAAACTCTGATCATGCTATCACTAATTAGATGAATAATTCCACAGTTAATGAAGTCAATGTATTGGAATCAAAATTGGGTAGTTCCAATTTATCAAATTCTATGAAGGATTCAGAGCAAGAGAGGAAAATCAAATCAGAGGTTGTTGTGGAACCTGTGTGCTAATCCATTAACTTGGGTACCAATAAAACATCATAGATTATCAAAGTATACATTGATATTACAGGTATAGAGCTAAAAAATTGAAAAGATTTCTTCCTAAGTCATAAATCTACTTTTGCTTGGTCGTACATGGATTTAAAAGGTGTTTCTATTAACATTTGTAAGCATCAAATTATTTTGGAAGAGGATGCTATACCAGTTTGTCAAAGATAACACTGCCTTAATCCAAAATATTCCCTTATAATAAAGGAAGAATTAGATAAAATTTTAGATGTGGACTTCATATATCCAATACCATATAGTAAATGGATTTCACCAATTGTGATGGTACCAAAAAAAAATCAAAAAATTTGAATTTGTCAAGATTTTTATAAATTAAACGTGACTATCAAGAAGGATTATTTTCCTTTATCTTTTATAGATAATATATTGGACATAGTTGCTAGACTTAAATATTGTTCATTTTTGGATGGATTTTTGGATTACAATCAAATTAAAATTGCAACAAAGGATCAATTAAAGACTACTTTTACTATAGATTGAGGCTTATTTGTTTATAAGATGATGCTATTTGGATTATGTAATATCCTAGCCAAATATCAAAGAGTGATAATGCAAGCATTTCAAGATTTTTTGTGATTATCAATAGAGATATTTTTAGATGATTTTTATACATTTAGTATAACAGTTGACTATTTAGAATATCTTGATAAATATTTGGATCAATGTGATAAGTATGGAATATCTTTGAACTTTGAAAAGTGTCAATTTGGCATATCTTCGAGAAAGCTTTTAGAACACATTGTTTCCATGGCTGGTATTGCTACTGATCCAAATAAAATTACTTATATATTGGCCTTATCAAAGCTAGAAACAATGTCGGGTGTTTGTGATTTTGTAGGCCATGTCAACTATTATTGGTGATTTATTAATTCATTTTCAGTCATATATCAATCTTTAACTAATCTCTTTAAGAAACCACTGTCAGATGGATCTAGTCTAATTATGACTGAAGAATGTACAATTATATTTGAGAAATTGAAGCAAAAGTTGGTGTCTATACCAATACTTGTTGCACCGTATTGGACAAAATTATTTTATATTTATGTTGATGCATTCAATGTTCTTATTGGATCTGTATTAAGTCAAAAAGATGAAAAGGATTTGGATCATCTAATATATTATGCTAGTCGACAATTTGTTGCTGCGGAACAAAATTATACTATGACTAAACGAGAAGACTTAGACATGATCTATTCTATATAAATTTTTTGATAATATTTGCTTAGTTATCCATTTGTATTACATGTCAATCATGATGCTCTTAAATATATGATTAATAAATCTCAATTGAGTAGATGCATTGCTCGATGGATGTTATTCTTTCAAGAATTTAATTTTATTATTAATATTTGATTGGACAAGAAATATGCCAATGCGGATCATTTATCTTGTTTAATTAATATATTGGATAATGAACCTATCAATGATGCACTTCTTGATGCAAGATTATTTGCCGTGGATGTAATTTCACCAAAATATAATGAATTGATTTAATATTTGACATTCTAAATATTTCTACTTATTTATAACAAGAATCTTAAGCAATGTGTGATTTTGAAAAGTGCTCTATAGACCATGATAGGTGACACTTTATATAAGCTAAAGAAGGATGGAATATTATGCCATTGTATATTTCAAAGTGAAGTATATATCATATTAGATAGGTGTCATTTAGATAGTTGTAGTAGGTACTTTGTTGGTGAAAGTACTTCTTGCAAAGCTTTAATAGTTGGATATTGGTGGCCATTAATGTTCTCAAATGCATACTAATATGTCTGATGTTGTGATCCTTGTCAACGTTGTCATGGTAGAAAGAATTTGCTTCAAAAAAGCACTGGGCTTTTAGCTCCCACTAATTACTCAATCAAGATCCAAATATAATAAAATCCCCAAATTTATATAAAAGATTTTTTTGTAGGATTATTACTCCTAATGCATAAGTCTTATTTCAAAGTCTTATTTCAAAACATAAAAAATGCTCTAAAACCCTCATTCCCCCGTAGGAAGGGAATTTTTTTTAAACTTCAATTATCCATAACTTTTAATCCAATCGTCTAAATTGAATCCAAATTTACATAAAATATTGATATATTCTTTACAACTACCACCACAAATTTCAACTATAGATTCATTACCAATCTTTAGATATTGCCAAAATCCTAGCAGTAGCTTCAAATCCTTGTTTATAAACACCTATGTATTAAATTCTTCATATCTCACAATCTAAAAGTTTAAACGCTATGAAACTTTGATTTATAGCTTCTTAGCATAATAATATACCTTTTTGGAAAGTTTGAGATAAAAATTCGTCTAGAAATTCAAGATATGGCAAACCCCATCACTATTAACAAAACAACCTACTTACTGCCTTGGAATTTGATCTGCTGTCTTTGACTCCCAATATCTTCTTCTTCAGAACTTCAAATGTAGAAATTCTTCCATATCAAGTATAGATCTTAAAATCATCTCTCTAGTTTCACCTTCCAATTTTCAAAAGCTCTCAGAAAACTCCTCTAATCCTCAAAAGAATAATAGTAGATATAATTTGTATACCTTAATTTCATGCGCCTACTCCTCCTTCATTAAAACTCCAAATCCCTTGATTTTTATACCAAAATTGTAATCCAAAAAACAAGCTTTCTAACCCTGGTCTTTTTTTTTTCAAATGGCCTCTTTGAAGTTGCCGAAATCCTTGTTCTTGTTGCAAGTAGCCTCCTCAAAGCCTATTGGGCATGACCATTGACAAATAGGAATGAAGAACTTCACCCCTTCTCTTCATTCATCCTCATCTTATCTTCATCCTTCCAAATAGGCCTCTTTGTAGTTTAATTCTTCATCTTTAGGCTCCAACCTTCTCTCAAGGCTTCATAGTAAATATTTAGGTTCTATATAATTTAAAAGCCATAACCAAACTAAGTAAAAATCTAAAATAAATTTTCTTACACCAACTCCCTTTAAATACTTTATTAACCATTCTAACACATATATAAATCTATAAACATATTATGCATTTTGAGTGGATTTTACATACTATAAGCAATTATAATACAACAATATATTGATCAACCTATTGGTACTTCTGCCATGCCATTCATACTAATTTTGATACAAGCACCGTCTGAAAAATGGAATATTGATTTTATAGGACCAATTGTACTAACCTCATAAATAGATAGAAAAGATATATTTTGGTAGCGACCGATTATGTAACAAAATGGGCTGAGGTGATGGCAACAAAAAATGATAATATCAATACAATAGTCACATTTTTGTATGAGAATATTATCACTCGCTTTGGGTGTTTCAAAGAATTGGTTAGTGACCAAGATATCTATTTTATTAATTCTATAATTATAGCCTTGACAAATAAATATGAGATCAAACATCAAAAAACAATGCCATATCACTCTCGGACCAATGGACAAACTGATAAGACTAATGGTATTTTATGTAAAGTTTTAACTAAAATTGTGCCTGATGCGGCAATGGATTGGAATACAAAATTGTTTGCAACTTTGTGGGCATATTGTACTATGTATAAAGTCACTACTAATTCCACACAATTCCAATTGGTCTACGGTGTTGTATTGTGACACAATTATATGGTGAAACTATAGCTAAAAATGATTTTTCAATTAATATTCTATTATCTTAATTGAACAAGAATTCAACATATTTTAACAAGGTTTTTATGAAAGCCTCTTAGTTTATTTTCTTCACTTAATAGCTAGTAGATAAGAATTAGTTAGTAATTTTACCTTCTAGGCTCTAGTAATTCTTTTATTGCCTTAGAAAGGCCATAAAATGGTAAAAATATAATAAAATGGATAAATTACTAGTATGATTGATATTAGGATTAAGTTGAGAGTAGGGTCAGGCTATAAAATCCCTAAGATAGGTTAGATTGATACCCGGGGATTGACTGTTTGTAGGACAGGGTCGAAATCAGACCTCTAGCCATTAAAACGGCCGCCTAGGATAAAGTATAGGGGATTTGGTAGATCAAATTTTTGATCTAGATAGCTAGCTTGAAGCTTGTTCCAAGAACATTAAGCTTGTTGCTATAAGATTTTGGAAGACTTTGCAATTTTTATTCAAAGTCAGTGTTTATATTGGTGTTTTGGATTTTATGTAAGACAATGACCGCTTACATTCTTGACTGATTTGTGTGATTTATATAGCATCTATGGTTTAAAATTTGATATTATTTAGATTGTTGGATGTGCTAAGTATGCACAAAAGTTTTTTTTAATCTAATAATGCAATCATGAGATATTTGAACTTTGATACAAAAAATTGTCAGAAGTTGGCAGTTTAAGATTGGGTAGGATTTCTGTGATAACTAAAGATCTACCGATTGGATCAATGTCAATTTTGGCATGGTGATAAAAAACTTGCAGATCAAGATATTGAATTTGAGCTAAAGTTAATGATTGAAGAAGGAAAAATCACTATTGGAATTTCTGCATGAATTTTTGAGTTGGTGGCTGAGTGTCATCAATGCGGTTTTTGGACATTTTCTTGCAATTTGAAAGTTGAGTTGGGCTAAATTTTTTTAAGCATGTAGAAGGCTTATACTAATATTTGTGTGAAAAATTTCACACTAAGTAGATAATTGAATTAAAAGTTATAGCTTATCAAAGCTCACTGATTAGGATTAGGGCTTAGAAAGAAAAATAAAAACTACTTAATTATAAAAGAAACGAGGCAATTGAAATATATATATGGTTGATGTTACTAAGAGGAGTATTTTTAAACACTTTTGAATTGAATTTTGAATTATATTCTTCATATATGGATGAAACCTATTAGGATTTCTTGATAATTTGCAACCACAAATTTACCTTCTATAGCCAGGTGCGTGGTGCATTTCCGAACAAGACAACACGCAATACGACAACGGGTAAGAGATAATATTACCAATTCAGTTGAAAGTTTAGAATTTGAAAATTGGGTTTGATGAATATCTTGGTGATAAGGAATTCCTTCAATATCGATTAGCACAATTGGAAAAATTATATGAAATTTGGGTTACAGCTCTTTTGACTATGGAAGCTATACAATGTTGTCATGGTAGAGAAAATCTGCCTCAAGAAAGCGTTGGGCTTCTGGCTGCAACTAAATACTCAACTAAGATCCAAAATAATAAAATCCTCAAATTTTTATAAAAGTCTTTATTTTAGGGCTATTATATCCAATATATAAATTTTATTTCTCAAAAACATTCAAACTATAACAAAATATTCTAAATCCTCATTCAACCATAGAAAGAGAATTTTTTCCAAACTTTATTAATCTATTACTCTTAATCTAACTGTTAAAATCTACTAAAATTTCACATGAAGTATTGATATGTTTTTAACAACTAGCATAATAAGTTTCAACCATTGAAAATTTTTTGATCTTTAAATATCGTAAAAACCCTAATAGTAGTTTCAAACCCTTATTTACAAACACCCATGTACTAAATTCTTTATATCTCACAAACCAAATGTCTAAATGCTATAAAACTTTGATATATAGCTTTTAAGCTCAAAGATTTATCTTTACAAAAACTTTTAGATAATAATTCGTCTATAAATTCAAGAAATGGCAAATTCCATCACTATCAATAAAATGGCCTACTTACTACCTTGGAATTCAATCTGCTATCTTTGACTCCCAATATCTCCTTCATTAGAGCTTAAAATATAGTAATTCTTTCCTATTAGATGTATATCTTTAAACCTTCTCTCCAACTGCATTTCTTGATTTCCAAAAGCTTCTATACAACTCCTCCAGTCCTCAAAAGTATGACAGTAGGTACAATTTGTATACCTTAATTTCAAGCGCCTACTTCTCCCTCATAAAAACTCTAAATCTCTCAATTTTTATACCAAAATTATAGCCCAAAAAACAAACTTTTTAATCCTATTCTTTGATTTCTAAATGGCTTCTTTGAAATTGCCGAAATCCTTGTTCTTGTTTATGTGTGAGTGCTAGAGGTTATTTTAGAAGATATTATAAAGAGAGGATTTATTTTAGCCACTTAATTAATAAATTAAGATGGCTATTTTTTTTGTTTCTACCTTATTTATATCCTAGAATAGATTCTTTTGTAATTAGAAGAAAGATAAAGGTTGTTTTACCATTCTTATTGACTTTTGAGATAGAATGGACCTTATAAGAGATAAGAAAGAAGAGCATGGGGTAAATAGGGCGTGTCCAATAGGATTTGGCTACCCATGTGGGAGTCTCATAGATTGATATGGAAGGAAAGGAAGATATATTCCTCTTGCTGGACCTTGGGTTTGACAATTTTTGAGCAGTGAATTTTAGAAAGAGATAGCTCCAAGGATATAGAAGCATTTGTAATGAAAATTGAGGTGTGTGTTTTTTGAAATGTGAGGAATCTAAAACCTATTCACTTGCTTATATTGGAATTGTAAGCAAAAAGTTATGCTTGTTTTAGTAGAATGAGGTCTATTGCTATCAAAAAGTAATGGTAGAAACTTTGATCTACCACTGCAAGTTTGATTTAAAGTCTTTCTTAGTGAAATTTGTAGAAAGTGTGGAAAATTGTGTTAGCTTTCTATCAAGCTATTTCTTGTAGCATTTGAAATTAGAGAGAGAAAATTGTAAGCTTGAGAGTGGGAAAGGGTCTGCTGCCACCCGATGAAGAGGGGCAGAGACTTTGTTCAACCACCTAAGTTGGACAATCTCTTCAATCATTTTGGTATTTTAAAAGATTATAGTAGCTTGTGTAGGCTTTCCACGAAAATAAAAATCAATACATTTGGAACTTTTATGAAAGTTTTATGTGCCATGAAGTGTCAAGAGGGCAAATTATTGTTAGGATTTGAAGAGTAAAATCAACTAGCTATAAAATCTAGAGTTTGAGAGACATATATGCAAAATTTTAGAATAAGTTAGATAATGGAGTGAACTTTTTAAAAAGCTATTGCATGCCTAATTTGGAGAAGGGAAGTAATGACAACAAAGGCTGAAGTGAAAAAGAGCTTTGCTGCCTTTGCATTTGTTGGGAAATTTTAGTGCCTATTTTATTTAGCCATAACTTTTAAATGGTAAGACATCTATTTGTAAAATTTTGATATATCTTACAATTATTAAAGAACTAGAAGTTAGAAGCCACAACACTTAGCATCAGCAAGGTTGCACACAAAGAGAAGTGTGGAATGAGATAACTCTCACTTCCAACACCCTTTACTTATAAGTGGAATTCACATCCAATATGCATAGGCTTCATCTACATTCATCTACAACGAGCCGCCTCTCGAGACTCTAAACCTAGCCGCCTCTCAAGACCTTATATCCAGCCGCCTGTCGAGACCCTTAATCCAGCCGCCTGTCGAGACCCTAACCGCCATTTAATCCCTAGTTGCCTTTTGACTATTAGAAACTTACTATGGTTTAAACTCTATATTATTATATTCCAACAAACTCTTTGTTGAACTTTAACACTCCCACTTTTCTAATTGTCAAAAGGCTTTTAAGCCTAATGTCTTTATCAACTCGTGGTGTCTATCCTTCACTAATGCCTTTGTAAGCACATCAGCAAGCATCTCTTTTGTAGCACAATACTTCATACCTATTATACCATCTTCAATCTTCTCTCGTATGAAATGATATTGAATATCAATATGCTTCGTTCTTGAATGGTGCTTTGGATTCTTGGCAAATACAAGACATCTTTGATTGTCACACATTATTGGAGTTGCTTCTGTTTGCACTAATCCAATGTCTTCTAAAAGTTGCCTTATCCAACAAGCCTCCATTGCACAATGACTTGCTGCCATGTACTCAGCCTCCATGGTTGATCTTGCAATGGTAGGTTGTCTCTTGCAATTCCATGAAATGACTCCCACTCCAATAAAGAACACATATCCCGTTGTGGATCTTCTATCATTTACATCTCCAGCCCAATCCGCATCGCAATAACCTTGCAAATCAATGTTGTTACCACCAAGGCATAATTTGAAGTCTTTAGTACCTTTTAAGTACCTCAATATCCTCTTTACCGTTGCCCAATGCAAAGGTCCAGCCTTAGACATGTGTTGGCTCACAACACTCACCGCATATGCAAGATCCACTCTTGTGGCCACCATTGCATACATAAGTGAGCCAACTGCTGCCTTGTATGGAATACTTTGCATCTCACCTTCAACTTGAGCAAACTCCTCATCCGTGAGCTTCATCAACTTCAAATTTGCCTCTAAAGGTGTTCCAATTGGCTTACACTCCTCCATGTTGAATCGTTTCAACACTTCTTCAATATACTTGCTTTGGCTCATTGTAATGGTCTTGTTCTTACGATCTCTTATAAACTCCACTCCTAAGCAATAGTGGAGTTCTCCCAAATCACTCATTTCAAATTCTTTTTCTAATATGGCCTTCATCCAATTCAACCTTTTTACATTGTTAGCCAAGATGATTAAATCATCAATGTAAAGGATTACAATCAATAAGAACTC
Source organism: Physcomitrellopsis africana (assembly GCA_036785485.1). Taxonomy (NCBI): domain Eukaryota; kingdom Viridiplantae; phylum Streptophyta; class Bryopsida; order Funariales; family Funariaceae; genus Physcomitrellopsis; species Physcomitrellopsis africana. The sequence continues at coordinate 48,455 of JAWRVF010000642.1, forward strand.
TTGAGATTGCATTACATACATGGAATGATCTGCCTCACTCCTTACAAAACCTTCATTCACAAAGAATGTGTCAATCCGTTGGTACCATGCCCTTGGTGATTGCTTGAGTCCATACAAGGGATTTCTTCAACTTACAAACAAGGTGTTGTTTGCCTTCTTCAACATATCCTTGAGGTTGATCCATATAGATGTCTTCTTCCAATTCTCTATTTAAGAAAGTCGTCTTCACATCCATTTGATGCATCTCCAAGTCCATTGCTGTCCCAATTGGCACAATGGTTTTGATAGTGGTGAATTTAGCCACGGGAGCACATGTCTCATTGAAATCAACACCAGCAACTTGTGAGTATCCTTTGGCAATTAATCTTGCCTTATATCTCACAACATTGCCCATTGCATCCCTCTTGGTTCTAAATACCCACTTACAACCAATAGAAGATCGATTTGGTGGAAGTTGAGTTAATTCCCATGTTTTATTATCCATAAGAGATTTGTATTCTTCTTCCATAGCCTTCTCCCACTTCATAGCATCTGTGGATTTCATTGCATCACATAAAGACAATGGATCAGCAAGGAGTGCAACATTTGCATGTTCTTCACTTACTTGAGGAAAAATGTGGTTCTTCCACCATTCACCAAGTGGTCTTCTTTCCCTCATAGGATATCTCCTTTCATTTGAAGAAGATTCACCTTCATGTACTCCAACCACTCTTCCAAGCTTCTTCTTTCTTAAACTTTGTCTTTTCTCACTCAAAGGTTGATACTCCTCATCATCATCATCTTCAACATCTTCATTATTGGTCTCAGGAATCAAAGAGACTTTCTTCTCCATCTTCTTTAGCTCTTCACCTTCATTCATGTCTCCACTATCTTCATTGTCTTCATCTTCTTCTTCTTTCTTTGCTAGATTTAAAGATGTGTCCACAAACACACCATTACTCCCACTTGGACACATCTCCAAGTGCTCATAAGCACTCTTATGCTCAATAAACTCAACATCACGACTTTTGATGATCTTCTTGGTATCCAAACACATTAGCCTATATGCCTTTGTACCTTCACAATATCCAACAAATACACATTTTGTACCTTTTGCCTCAAGCTTGGACCTCATACAATCTGGTATCTTTGCATAAGCAATGCATCTAAATGTCCTCATGTGTGAAACACAAGGTTTCTTCCCACTCCAAGCTTCTTGTGGAGTCATTGATGTGAGTGCACTTGTAGGGCACCTATTCCTTGTGTATACTGCATTCACCACAGCTTCCGCCCAAAATTCATATCCAAGATTTTGAGCATGAAGCATACTCCTTGCCATCTCCACAATGGTGCGATTTGCTCTTTCAACAACTCCATTTTATTGTGGAGTGTAAGGAGTAGACGTTTGTCTTACAATACCTTAAATCTTCAAGTACTCATCAAAATGTTTTGAGAAATACTCACCACCATTGTCTGTGCGTAATACCTTGATCTTGCATTCACATTGCTTTTCTACATGTGCCTTAAACTCCTTAAATCTTGAGAAACACTCACTCTTGGCTTTAAGGATAAAAATCCACACCTTTCTTGAAAAATCATCAATAAATGTGACAAAGTACCTTGCTCCTCCAATTGATGGTGTCTTCATAGGTCCACAAACATTTGAATGCACAATCTCCAACAACTTGCTTGCTCGTGTTGCTACTCCACTTGGAAATGAGGCCCTTTGTTGCTTGTCTTGAATACAACCTTCACAAGCTAGAGTCGTGGCATTGTTGCATGATTGACCAAGATCTAAGCCAATTACCATAGATTTGAGCTCCTTCATGCTTTTGGCATTCAAATGACCAAGGCATCGATGCCAAATTCCAAACTTGTCTTCATCTTTTGGAAATTCAGCAAATGCTGCTACTTCAACTCCATTCACCTTCTTACAATTGAGAATGTAAAGGTTGCCATCTCTAAAGCCCTTTAAAATATTATCTCCATCTAATATCTTCACAAAACATCCATTCATATCAAATTGAACCTTATAACCATTTGATACAAGTTTGCTCATCGAAAAAAGATTCTTCTTCATCTTTGGCACATGTAGGACTTCTTTCAATCTGATCTTCTTGGTTTCATTCTTCACAACAATCTCCACCACAATGGAGCCAATTCCAACAGCTTGTACCATGCCATTGTCTCCTAACCAAACATTTGTTACTGAAATTTCTTCATAAGTGTTAAAAGAACACTTGTATGGAGTCATGTGCTTGGTAGCACCTGAATCAATAATCCACTTAGACATGGCAGCCATAGAAGTGCCTTCACTTGCCATGAATGCAAAGTCATCTCCTCCAAATTCATCACGTGCATTGTTAGCATTCTCTCTATCTCCTTTCTTGGCCTTGTAGCAATTTCTTGCAAAGTGACCTGATTTTCCGCAAATGAAGCAAGTTCTCACAATACTTTTTCCATTGTCACGTTGGTTTGAATAGGTACCTTTACCTTGTCTTGAGAAGAGAGCCGAGTCTTCACTTTGATGCTCCTTTTCTTTCCTTTTGGTCACTTCATGTGCAAGTCTTGCCGTCACATAGTCCATTGTAAGCTCCTTCAACTTGATGGACTCCAATGCTACTATAAGATAGTTGTAGGACTCCGGAAGGCTCATGAGCAGGGTCATGACAATATCACTATCTTCTAAAGGTTTGTCAACAATAGCTAGTTGATTTGCAAGAGCCTTTACCTTGTTGACGTGAGCCATTAGGTCTTCACCTTCTTCTATCTTGCAAGTGAAGAATTTTCTCCTTGTAAAGAGGATGTTGGACAAGTTCTTGCTCTCATAAATATTGCAAAGAGTCTTCCATGCTTCCGCTGGTCCTTTACAATGGATAATGTGTGAAAAATTGGCTCCATCCACATTTGTGGCAATCATGCCAAAAGCCTTCTTTTCACGTCTTTTAAAGTCCTTCTTCTCTTTAATACTTGCCTCTATGCATGGAAAGATCTTTACTTTCATCTACAATGTCCCAAAGGTCCAAAGATGCCAACAAAAGCTCCATTTTCACCTTCCAGTGATAGAAATTGTCACCTCTAAACTTCTCAATCACTCTCAAACCTTCACCTTCACTAGAAGCCATCTCTAAGAAGTAGTGTATCAAAGAAAATCGAGAAAAGAAGTTTCTATGTGATCAAAAATCACCAAAAATAAATTTGCACTAGCAGAAACTTAGAATATTCTCTTATGAACAAAAGAATGATTTCTCACTCAAAGCATTCTCAAGTGATCTTCTAAAGCTTCTAATTAATATATGCACTCTTTTGAACCTCTCAATCAAGTTCTTCCACTCTTTCAACTCACTATTTAATGAAATGCACAAGGTTAATGAAACAACTTCAATAACACATAAAGACACTATCAAGGTCTTTCACAATGGTCTTAAACTCACTATCCAAGGAGATAAGAATCCACAAAGCAATGTTAGAGATCTCTAAGCTTACAAATTAGAACCTCGTCTTGCCATAACATAAGCTAAGATCATACAAACTCTAACATCAGCAAACACCATAAGACCTATTCCACACAACAACAAAGACTTCATAAAACTTCTAAAACTCACAAGCAAATGTGAGTGGGCCCATAACCTGTTAAAGAACTAGAAGTTAGAAGCCACAACACTTAGCATCAGCAAGGTTGCACACAAAGAGAAGTGTGGAATGAGATAACTCTCACTTCCAACACCCTTTACTTATAAGTGGAATTCACATCCAATATGCATAGGCTTCATCTACATTCATCTACAACGAGCCGCCTCTCGAGACTCTAAACCTAACCGCCTCTCGAGACCCTATATCCAGCCGCCTGTCGAGACCCTTAATCCAACCGCCTGTCGAGACCCTAACCGCCACTTAATCCCTAGTTGCCTTTTGACTATTAGAAACTTACTATGGTTTAAACTCTATATTGTAATATTCCAACAAACTCTTTGTTGAACTTTAACAACAATGGAGTATTGGCTTTTGATAGACTATAAGGATGCTTGATTTGACCTTTGAATGAATTTTTAGTGATTTATTTAGTTTCAGCTTATTATATAACTTGTATTCCTCATATGTAGTTGTATTTTGAGGTATATTTGAATATATATATATATGTTGTCATACTGCATTTACGTGCAGTGTATAAAAATATTAAATATCTTGTATCTATTGTTAATATATGTGTGAGTGCTAGAGGTTATTTTAGAAGATATTATAAAGAGAGGGTTATAATAGCCACTTAGTTAGTGAATTAAGATGGCTATTTGTTTTGTTTCTATCTTACTTATATCCTAGAATAGACTCTTTTGTAATTAGAAAAAAAGTAAAGGTTGTTTTATCTTTTTTTGTTGACTTTGAGGTAGAATGGACCTTGTGAGGGGTAAGAAAGAAGAGCATAGGGTGAATAAGACCCATCCAATAGGATTTGGCTGCCCATGTGAGCATTTCATAGTCTAATATGGAAAGAAAGGGAGATATACTCCTCTTGCTAGACCGAGAGGGGGAGGCAGTTTTGAATGGTGAACTTTAGAGAGAGATAGCTCCAAGGAGATAGAAGCAATTGTAATGCAAATTATTGGGTGTGTTCTTCAAGTTGTGAGGATTTTAGAACCTACTCACTTGCTTGTTTTGGAGTTGTGAACAAAAAATTATACTTGTTTTAGTGGAGTAGGGTTTGCTGCCACCCGACGAAGAGGGGCAAAAACTTTGAGCTACCACTGCAAGTTTGATTTCAACTCTTTCTTAGTGAAATTTATAGAGAGTGTGGAAAATTGTGCTAGCTTTCTATCAAGACATCTTTTGTAGCATTTGGAGTTAGAGAGCAAAAGTTGTGAGCTTGAGAGTGGAAAAGGGTTTGCTGCCACCCGATGAAGAGGGGCAGAGACTTTGTTCAACCACCCAAGTCGGATAGTCTCTTCAATCTTTTTGATAATTCAAGTGCTTATTGTAGCTTGTATAAAATTTCTACAAAAACAAAAATCAATACATTTGGAGCTTTGATGAAAGTTTTATGAGCCGTGAAGTGTCAAAGAGGGCAAATTGTTGCTAGGGTTTGAAGAGTAGAATCAACTAGCTACAAAATCTAGAGTTTGAGAGGCATGCATGCGAAATTTTAGAAAAAGTTAGATGTTGGAGTGAGCTTTCTAAAAAGATATTGCATGTCCAATTTGGAGAAGGGAAGTGATCACAACGAAGGCTGAAGTGAAGAAGAGCTTTGTTGCCTTTGCATTTGCTTGAAAAATTTAGTGCCTATTTTATTTAGCCATAACTTTTAAATGGTAAGTCATCTATTTGTGAAATTTTGATATGTTTTACAATGGATTATTGGCTTTCCATAGGCTATAAGCATGCTTGATTCGATTTTTGGATGAATTTTTAGTGATTTATTTAGTTTTAGCTTGTTGTATAACTTGTATTCCTTATATGCGGTTGTATTTTGAGGTATACTTGAATACATACACACTTTGCTTATACTTTTTATAAAAATATATATACTTGTATTTATATCAAGTATTTATATAAGTATTTTATAAGTATTATACATAATATTTATATAAGTATTTTACAAGTATTATACATAATATTTATATAAGTATTTATACAAGTATTATATCAAGGATTATATATTATTTTATATAAATATTTATACAAGTATTATACAAGTATTTATACAAGTATTATTCAAGTATTTATACTTTATATTTGTACAAGACTTGTACAAGTATAATACAAGTATAACTTGAAAGCTTGAAGAAATATTGTGCAAGTATAGAACATACTTGCACGGCTTCCTCTCATGTTCCCTGCTAGTTCTAATAGCAGCTAAGAACCCGGCGTTTTCTCAAGGCAAATTCTCTCTACCCGACAATGTTGCTTATACCTATTATACAAATATATGTACTTGTATTTATATCAAGTATTTATATAAGTATACTATAAATATTATATATAATATTTATACAAGTATTTGTATAAGTATTATACCAAAGATTATATATTATTTTATACAAGTATTTATATAAGTATTATATCAAATATTATACAAGTATTTATATAAGTATTATATCAAGTATTATACAAGTATTTATATTAGTATTATTCAAGGATTTATATTTTATATTTATATAAGTATATAATTTTCAAATTTCCAAGTATAATACAAGTATAATTTGAAAGCTTGAACAAATATTGTACAAGTATATAAAATACTTGCACGGCTTCCTTTTATGTTTCCTTGTAATTCTAGTAGCAGCTAGGAACCCAGTGTTTTTTCCAAGGCAAATTCTTTCTACCCGACACCGTATCATATAATAGAAGATTTTTCTAATAATTTAGTTCAATTAGAAGATTTTTTGGGCATTCAATTTATCTCACAAATCAATGAAATTTGATTATAATTTTATTCCATATAAATTCAAGACTTGTTTCAAAAATAAAGGAAAGAAGTCTTATCTATTAATGATAGATTATCTATATTGTAGGTATATGATAGTTAGTAAAGATGATTGGTAGTTAGTTTTGGATCCTAACGCCAACTAGGCAGGAAAATCAGAAGTGAGGGTATGGCAAACTGGATTAGGAATTGTTGATTGTGACCGTGAGTAAAAGATTAGGAGCATGGCATTTATGTTAAGTTTTCTTCAGCAATTCAAACATTGTTGTTTGAGGCATATTTGTTGGAGCATAAGATTTACTTTAATAAGCAAGAAAGTAATGTCAATGTAAGCGAGGAATGAAAAGTAAGTATTCCACAATATCGATGGAAAGATCGAAGAGAGCTATGGATAGAGAAGAAAGTTGCCGTAATGTAAGAAATAAGAATAATTTGGAATTGCTGTCCCTAGTGGTTATCACCAATATAGAACCAATGAAGTTGAAAATTTGTTGGTCTCCATAGTAGCAGAGAAATGTACAGTTATATGTATTTTTGCAAGGGTTAGATAAGTTGCCACCAATTAATGTAGACCTGGTGGCGGAGTATGTAGCAAATTATGACCCGAAGGATGATTTGAGTGTGGTAAAGAGGAACATAATTGGAATCAATGAAAAAACCTTACAAAAGATACTGCATCTACTAATTAGTAAGCTTACAATGGAGGTTGAAGTGTCTAGTGATTTTAGATGAGGAAGCTATTTCAAAGGTAGAATGTCATTACTTGAGAAGAATCAAGGCTAGAAACTGGCAGAGGCATTTATACTAGAGCTTATAGAGGAAATGCGTTTCATTCAAAAGCATTTAGGCTTGACTCAACACACCAAGTACATGTCCAAACGGTTACTGTTTGCTACGATAGGTACACTTGAAGGCATGGTGTTTTATTGGACAGCTTTTATGACAATTAGAATTCATGCAAAGATGATAATTAAGCGGAAGATGGAAAAATTTGTATCTTTGCTCTACTCCAATTATGTGCACTCCATGATTACGTATATATTGAGTCAAATATCACCAATAATAGAAAAAAATATACCCTCTTCAGTGCCTCAATAAAATATTCAAAGTTTGATGGCACCGACAGCTAGTCCAAAGATAGTGATGCACCAAATTAGAAAATAAAGTAGATTGTTGGAACAGGAGGCTATACGAATGATTACACTAGGGCAGATTTGAATTTGTTTAGCAATCAAGGTGGCGGCTGAAGTTCCAGTTTCAAATATTAGAATACCTAAAGGATGGAATCTCAAGAAAGTCATATTGGGTCAGATTTTCCAATTGCAGCTCATGGTGAGTCAATTAGAAGGTAATTTGAGGCAGGAATTGGATGTAAGTAGGAAAGAGATATTAGAGCAAAGCCACAAAATTATGGCACAAGATCAAATTATCAAAGAAAAGATAAAATCTAAGCTATTACTAGAGTGGAAATTAAGAGAAGAATAGGAAGCTTGGGCAAAAGAAAAAGAGCACACTCAATACATCTTGAAAAGCCAAAAGCAAGAATTATTACAGAATCGCAAGACATGGGATTTAGAATGGGAGGAAGTGAAGTATTAGTTGAAGAGGAATGCGAGAAGATAACTTTATTAGAATAGGAAAAAAAAAAAATTGAGTAACCAATATAGAATTGAAATGAAAAAAGTCTTATACAAGCTTAAAAATATAAATCTTATATAAGTTTAAAAAATTTCAATCCAATCCAACTTACAGATTGTGATAAATCAACCAAATTCCACATTGATGTCACTTGGCCATCGGCTTAAAGATTGATGTAGATATTCCAATAGCAATTTCTCTTTTTTTAATTATTAACTTCAATTGAAAATTGATATATAGCTTGTTCTTCAAGTCTTCTAATATTGTGCCGAAATTTATCTTGATTCAGCTAATAGAACTTTAGATATTGCAAAATCCCAACTAACCATAAATTACCAACTTCCGGTACCTCTTTATACTAAAGATAGAATAAATCTTGAATGCACTAATAGATTGTCATAATTCTTCACTCAGTCTTGGTACACTCAATTAACCACATATTTTCAAAAATTCAACTATGGATGTTACACCAATTGCACAGAATAACCAAAAGTGCTAGCTCTAACTTTATTATATAAAATTTAACCTCTAGTACAAACCCTGACTTTAGATACCAATTGCTAAGTCCTTCTAAACCTTATGGAAACAAATTTAATGTTCTTGGAATGAACTTCAAGCTAATTATTCAATCCTAATTGCCGATCTCTAAATGACTTGATCCTTTGCCCTTGATAGCTATTTTTACAGCTAGAGGTCTAATTTCAACCTTATTCCATTCATGGTCGACACTCGGATATCAATTCAACTTATTTTAAGGATTTTTAAGCTTGATCCTATCCTCAGCTTAATCTTAGTATTAACCATAGTAATTTTTTACCTCCCTTATCCTATTTGTATTAACTTATGGCTTTTTTAAAGCTATGAAAGAATTTCTATAGCCTAGAAGAAAAACTTAATAATTAATTTTTATCTATAAGCTAATAAAGTAAGAAAATATTCTAAGAAGCTTTCATAAACCTTTTCTTAAATATCTTAAGTTCCTATTGAACCAAGATAATCAAGTATTAAATAGAAATTATTCTTATTCATGCTTTTCAATATATAAACATATCACAATACAACATCTATCCCCTCTGAACCTACGCATCCTCCAACATGTGCCAAATGAACCATATATCATAGTTGACAGCACACCATCTCTTTATGTTTTGCACCAAGTTCTTCTTTATCATATTCATCACTCGTTTCAGTATAATTATCTTCTTCAAAGTCATTAATATCTTTAATATGATCCTCCACATTTATTTTCCTATCTCATCTTTTAAAAACCATCATTTCCTTTTCAACAATAGGTATCTTCAACCTTATACCATCTAATTTATTCAATGAATACATGGTATTGTCATGGACTATTACCACTACATACAGTGTTGTGTTGTGGTTCGGCTACCATGTGAAAAAATTATATATGTATATTTAATGTACAATTTATTACATAGCTAAATGAGAGCCATATCAATGGACTTTTATTGGTTACAAGATGTGATTAGGTTGCTAGTTTAGAAAGAATCTATTAAAAAGATTATTATTGAGGTTTATACAATCTTGTTTCTTTTTTTGATAGTAATTTTGAGGTTGATTTTATATTGATAGTAACTTTTGTATATCTTAAATCACCTTTGTTAGACATTGGTGACCCTTAAAATCTTAATTTATTTCTTTTATTTGGTGCTTAAAGCACAAAGTATGTAAATCTTAAAAGAAGAATGGTTAGAAAAGGATCTTTAGTGTAAAAAGAATAGTTTGGCCATCTATGTGGATGAATAGAGGTAAATGATAAAAATCTCTATTCTAATTGGCCAAAAATCTTGTCCAATGGGCTTCAAGGAGGCTGCCCAAGGATTTATTAGGAGTTAGGGTATGTTTTTCGAAGGGAGTCGAACATCAAAGGCTAGGATTAAAAGATTTAGGTTTTTGGATCTGATTTAGGTGCAAATTTTGTGTGATTTGCATTTTGTATGAAGAAGTTATAGGCGCTCAAAGTTAAAGTGTTGATTTTGGACCTACTGTCTCTCTTTTGGATATAACTCGCGCATACACAAAGCAATTGAAGATCGGCACTTGAGGTTGGAGAGAGCACTTTTACAAATAGATTTTTTATTTGCAACTTGATAAAATTCAAACTAGGGTGAGAGAGATATTGAGAGTTGAAGTCAATGCTTATAAACTTAAGGGTAGTTAATGACCTGCTTACATAGTGGTTACATTTTGAGCTAGATCTTATGCAATTTGAAAGATTTTTAGCTCAAAATTTTTAGAAGTGAATATATTTATGTCAAAAGTCTATGTGCAAAAATTTTGTGGCATTAAGATTTTGGATTTGTGAGATATAAAGAAAATAGTGCTTAGATATCTCTGAGCTAGGGTTTTAAGCACTTGCTAGGGATTTTGAGATATCCGACAATTAAAAATGAATTTATAATTGATTCTTTTTTGTAGTAAAATTTAAAAAAATTATCTACACTTTGAAGTAAATTTTATGGAAATTGAATAATTAAATCAAGAGTTATTGTACTCTAAAGTTCAACAAGAAATAAGTCCTTGTAAGAGAACAAAGTCTTGTGAGGGTAAGATTCACTTTTCAACCCAAGTTACAAGGTGGCCTCAATTAAGAGTTTATAAACTATGGTGTGAAGTATAAGGAGCAATAAACAACAATGAAGGAGAAGAACAATACAAAACAAGTAAAATATGTGCAATTAAGTAATTGCATACTACAAAACTAGTTATAATTTGTTTATTAGATTTTCACCTAGTAAAAAGTAAAAATAAAAAGTAAAAATTATATTTTCAAGTAGATAATTTTTTTATCTTTCCAATGATATAAAAAACATGTAAATCTAAGTTACTATGAGTAAGTTATGATAATTCTAAGTTAGAAGGTAAATAATGGAAAAAAACTAAGTAGAAATTTTTACCTCAAGGATAACTTGTTACAAGATCATGGGTTCGAACCTCACCAAGGCTCAGAAGTAGTGTATATGGGTGTCCTAGAGGAGCCACGAGGCCTTAGTCTTATCCTCCTACCTACATCCAAGGTGCCACAACCCATATGTGACTTGTGCACCTCCCTCCCTACAAGGACTACATTAGCTATTGGTCCTCCTATTTTATTCTAGTAGAACTAATAGTTATGCATTTATGACTTCACCATGGTGTTCAAAAATACCCTATTAGCCTTGGAATCTTGTATGGCCTTCAATTCTTGTTCCATTTCTTCATAATGGCTCCCAAGGTGGTAAAACTTATTTTTACCAAAGTCTTCAAAATTGCTCTAAAAATTCTTAATAAACTCTAAATAAATTCTAAATAAATTCTAAAAATTTCTATAATATTTCTAAGATGATAATATCAGTTTAAGACTATTTTATTCTATCTTGGAAATTTTTTATAATAATAAAAATCAATAAAAATCAACTCAAAATCCTATTTTCTATAAAAATAATTAATAAGACATAAGATTTCTTCCTCATGCTTTTTCTACCTATGAAGTAATATTTATTGGTTTTTAATGAATAATACATGTAATTAGAAGGGCAATGTAGACATTGGTCTCAATAACTAACTCTTAATACTTAATAATAAATAAAAATATTAAACCAACTAAAATATTTGCCTCTAAGACTTACTAAGACTCCATTTTTGTAACTTTTTTTCTAATAAGATTTTTATATTTATAAATACTTCTAAATTCTAATAATTACTTAAATAGTCAAAAAAACCCTCTAACCATCATATTTGTATAACTAAATGATTTAAGACTATATTTTTAACCAATACACCAATTAAGATCCATTGGTGGGACTCACAAGTTTTGAAGGGTTTTTGTAAAAATTTAAATCCTTTTTGTACAAACCTACTTGAATACAAGAGGGTTTATATACATAACTTTTCTTTTGTAAGATTGTTGTATTATTTGTCATTTTTATTAAAGACAAATGACTTACTAAATTTTTGCCTTCAAATTTCAAGTAAACTCTTCACAGCCAGGTACCCAGTGTATTCTCAGGTAGAAGACCACGTCATACGACAATAGTCCAAACCAACATTTTGAAAATTTCTGTAAAGTATTGTGTTGGTTATTCAAATTGCTATCATAAACAAATATTTAATCACTTTCTTTGATTGCTCTGGGCTTCAATTGATGTTGTTTATCAAACCAAGTCTTATTATTTAGTCTTGCTTCTTGTAATTGTTCTAATGTTAATTCCACATCTTTTGATTTTTATTCAAGTTGTCGAATTCTAATAGATAATAACTATTTTCTTCTTAATCCATCTTCCTAAGATAGTATATTCTAAGTTAGCACATGTTTTTTAATTGGCATAATAGTTTTTTGACCTGTCATAAGTTCCACTAGCATATATCCCGTCACTAAACTATGTGTTGTTTGATCAACCCATAATGCATAGCATATAAGTCGAGGCCATTCTTTTATTCTTCCATTATAAGCTTTAACCAAGGCTTTTATAATTGGCGGATGACCACGTTCACTCTTTGCATTCTCCTCTAGATTATAAGTAGTAGTCAATGATAATTTAATTCCACATCTCTTAAAGAATTCACAAGCTTCATGTACATCTAAATTTCTACAATTTGTAATTATCTTTTTCATACATCCATAGCAACAAATAACATCCTCAAATAAAAATCTACAAATTCCTTTTATAGACTTTGTTCTTAATACTTTGCCTTCTACTTGGTTTGATAAATCTTCACGAGCCAAAATTAAATATCTCATTTGCCATGATCCCATTGGCATAATAATCAAATCTACAATCCATTTAAAATGAATAGCCAAAGAATATGTTGGATGTAGATCATCTCAATGATACATATTTGAATATATTTGACAAGTTATACAAGTTTCCACAAATGAAGCTACATCTTGATACATATTCTTCTACCAATATCATTTCTTTAATTTAGCAAAACGAGCCCAAATTCTTTTATTTTTATCCATAGACTATCATGAAATTCTTTGAGTAGGTTTTTTTGATCTTCTTTGATACCTATTACTCGTTGCGGCATTCCAATATTTGATTTTGGCCTCTTCTATAGAAATCTTTCTTGTAATATGAACTTGTATATCTTTTTTTTGATCTGTTTAAATTTTTTTATAGACTAGTCAATATGCTTGGTTAATGTGTTCAATTAATATTGAATATCCAGTAACTCTCTTTTATAATTTTTTTCATCAAATGACATATCTTCTTTGTTTTATTGTAAAATTGAATAAAACTTTGTACCCACATGTCATGGACATAAGATTTATTCTAATAATTATCTAATTAATATAGACCAATAGAAGTAGGTAAAATAATTTGATTTGATAATATCTAATGAAGAAGCTTTTTAGAAGCTTCATAGATATAGAATCACCTTTATACATGTCTATAGATGATTGATAGGTTAGAAACTTGGTCAATAAGCTAGCCACATGGCACACATGTTGGTAGCTTGTAGAATAAGCTAGCCATGTGTTGCACATGTTGATAGCTTGCGAAATAAGCCAAATACGTGGTGCACATGTGAAAAACTTGTTGTGCAAGTTTAATACGTGTCTTATAAATTAGACATGTGTAGGAGGTCTTATAGAATACCGCCACGTAGCTCTTAGATAGATATTATAAATAGAGACAAGAATGAAGAAGGCTTCACTCTTATCAACTCCTTTCTTACTTCTAGTCCAATTTCAAGAGTCTATAATTTTCTTATCTTGTGGCAATAGCCATTCTAATTTCTTTTAATGTACATATTTTTTTAATTCTATTTTATTATACTTCTTAATAGAAGTTTCATATGTTTATTTGCTTTCATCAAGTTCTTATCCTTGACAGATTGAAAATAGTATACATATAGTATTAGAACTCTGTCTTTTCTTGATTAAGAATGGATTATCCTTTTCTCTTGATAAAACATAAGCACATTTGAAGTTATGAAGTACCCACTTTTAAACCAATATTGTTTTTAGAATTTTTTCTTTTGAGTGTGTTATTCTATAATTCTTGAAGTGGAAGTAGATACCTTCTTTCTTATTGAATTATCATTGCAGAGCTTGCAAAAATAAAAAATGCAATGGCACAAATGCAAGAGCAAATGAGAGAGCTAATACTTGCAATGCATCAACTTTGTTTACAACCACAAAGAGCAACAAGATTAGTAGGAAGTAAACATATATTTGGAAGTAGAAAATATGCAAATTAATGCAATATGTTTTAAATTTCTTATTAAACAAAAAAAGATTCAGCGTCATCAAGGAAGATTATGTTTATATTAAAGAGTACTTAAACATACTGCTCAACATTATCTAAAGAAATGACACAACTATAAAATAAGGAGTATGGCTGTCAAAGAAGACAACATGTCAGAAAATGAATTTGTCTAGCTACAATAGGGGCCATTGTCAAGTAGAAAGAATTTATCTTGGAAAAACGCCAGGTTCCTAATTGCTATTAGAACTAGCAGGGAACATCAGAGGAAGTCGTGCAAGTATCTTCTATACTTACATAATATTTGTTCAAGCTTTCAAATTATACTTGTATTATACTTATATAAGATTTATATAATTATAAAATATAAACCCTTGAATAATACTTGTATAAATACTTGTATAATACTTAATATAAATACTTATAGAAATAATTGTATAAAATAGTATATAATCCTTAGTATAATATTTGTACAAATACTTATATAAATACTTATACAAATATTATATATAAGTATAAGCAAAGTATATATATACTCAAATATATCTCAAAATACAACCACATATGAGGAATACAAGTTAAACAACAAGCTAAAACTAAATAAATCACTAAAAATTCATCCAAAGTTCAAATTAGGCATGCTTATAGCCTATAGAAAGTTAATAATCCATTATAAAATATATCAAAATTTCACAAATAGTTGTCTTACCATTTAAAAATTATGGCTAAAAGAAATAGGCACTAAAATTTCCCCGCAAATGCAAAGGCAGCAAAGCTCTTCTTCACTTCAGCCTTTGTTGTGATTACTTTCCTTTTCCAAATTAGGCATGCAATATTTTTTTAGAAAGCTCACTCCATCATCTAACTTTTTCTAAAATTTCGCATACATGCCTCTCAAACTCCAGATTTTATAGCTAGTTGATTGTACTCTTCAAACCCTAGCAACAATTTGCCCTCTTGACACTTCACAGGACATAAAACTTTCATCAAAGCTCCAAATGTATTGATTTTTGTTTTCACAAAAAGCTTATACAAGCTACTATAAAAATTTAAAATATCAAAAAGATTGAAGAGTTTGTCCAACTTAGGTGGTTGAACAAAGTCTTTGCCCCTCTTCATCAGGTGGCAACACACCCTTTCCTACTCTCAAACTCACAACTTTTCTTCTTCAACCTCAAATGCTATAAGAGATGTTTTGATAGAAAGCTAGCACAATTTTCCACACTTTCAATAATTTTCACTAAGAAAGACTTGAAATCAAACTTGCAGTGGCAGATTGAAGTTTCTACCATCACTTTTCAATAGCAGCAGACCTCGTTCTACTAAAACAAGCATAAGTTTTTGCTCACAATTCCAAAATAAGAAAGTGAGAAGGTTCTAGAATCCTTGCAACTTGAAGAAAACACCCACCAATTTTCATTATAAATGCCACTATCTCCTTGGAGCTATCTCTCTCCAAAATTCACCACTCAAAAATTGCTCAAACCCTAGGTCTAGCAAGAAGAGTATATCTCCTTTTCCTTCCATATTAGACTATGACACGCCTACATGGGCAGCCAAATCCTATTGGTCAGGCCCTATTCACCCCATGCTCTTTTTTTTTTTTATCCCTCACAAGATCTATTCTACCTCAAAAGTCAATAAGAAAAATAAAACAACCTTTACCTTTCTTCTAATTATAAAAGAGTCTATTCTAGGATATAAATAAGGTAGGAACAAAACAAATAGCCATCTTAATTCACTAACTAAGTGACTATAATAAATCCTCTTCTTATAATATCTTTTAAAATAATCTCTAGCATTCACACATGTATTAACAATAGATATAAGATATATAATATTTTTATACACTGCATGTAAATGCACTATGACATGCTTTCCCTCTAAACGTGCACATCCTCTGATGAGTGCCAAGTTTAGTCTTCTTCATCCTCCATTCCAATCCCTTCATCACCTTCTAGTATTTCTTTATTTTCTAATGGAGTTAAGAATTCTACAAGATCATTGGTGTGAAACTTTTCATTCCTTCTTCTATATGTTTTAATTCTTTTGCCTGCTATTGGAATCTTCAATAAAATTCTATCTTACTCTCGTAGCAAATAGGTGGCATTGATGTGTGCTTTAACCACCACATATGGTCCAAACCATCTTTGTGCAAACTTCCTCATTGTGATATGTTGATGTTCTAATGAACTGTCAAACACCAACACCCAATCACCTTTTTTAATTTTCTTAGACCTCAATCTATGGGTTTTGTCAAATCTCTCTTTATTGCTCAATCTAGCAGCCTTAAGCCTTTTTAATGCTATTTGCATATCTTCAGGCAATCTTTCAAGCTGCTAAATGCAAAGTTCTAATAGCCTTTCTCTTGTAATATCATCTTCCCAAGACAAAAATATCTAAGTTGGAACTGATTCTTCTCCAAGCATAATAAGCTTATGTCCATGTACAAGTTCTACTGGTATATATCCAATGACAGTGCTATGGGTGGTTCTGTCAGCCCACAATGCAAATGGCAATAGCCTAGGCCAAAGATTAGGCTTCTCTTTACAAGCCTTAACTAAGGTATGAATGATAGGAGGATGCCCCCTCTCTATTTTGCCATTAGCTTCAGGATTGTAAGTAGTTGTTAACCTTAGCTGTACACCATATCTTTGGAAAAACGATCTTGCTTCAAGTATATCTAATTCACCCCTATCAGCTCTTATTCTTCCAATACTTCCATATGTGCTAAAAATATCTTCAAGAATGAATCTGCAAATTCCTTCCGTAGTCTTGGTTTGAAGAGCTCTTCCTTCAACAAAGTTTGAGAGCTCTTCTCTTGCCAAAACAAGATACTTCATTCTCCAAATTCCAAGTGGTATTGCAACCAAATCAATCATCCATTGGAAATAAATTAAAAAAAGATAAGTGGGATGTAATTCATCCATGTATTGGACCTTAGATTAAAGCTGACATACAACACATGAAGTCACAAATTCTTCAACATCTTTATATAAATCCTTCTACCAATATCGTTCCTTAATCTTTGTATAAGTGGCCCAAATTCCTCTATGACCAGTCCAAAGTACATCATGAAATTTTCTAAGCACATAGATTTTGGTTTCAAGATCATCTACTACTTTCAAAGGTAATTCATCAGCTCTTTTTGCCCTCTTCCAAAGAAGTCTATCTCTCCATAGATATCCGTATGATTGATGTCTAATATCTTTGAAAGTCTTGTCCATCCATCCCTCTTGCTTCTTCAAAGTGCTCAAATAGAGTCCAATATCTTATAGTCTCCCCTTATATAACTCTACTTTAAATGGCAAGATGTCATTGGTTGAATTTTTCCTATCAACAGCCAATATATACCTTTCTTCTAAAAAGTCTTCACTCTCCTCATGAGCCATCATTTCTTCTTCATGAAAATACTTAGCCCTTGATAACATATCAGCCACAGGATTCATTTTTCCAGCAATGTGCACCAAAACTGAATGCAATGACTTAATATATGTTATCTATCAAAGCATGGCAATGTCTGGTGAAGAACAATTAGTAATTATATCAAGAAGAGGTAAGCAATCAGTTTCCAACACAACATTTGCTCCAATCAAGTAATTTCTTTCAGTTGTTAGAGCAGTAAGTGCACCCCAAAGCTCTCTTTTCATTTGAGGATATGCTCTCTGGCGTTTTGTAAGAATCCTTGCTCCAAAATGAATAGCAAATCTATTTTTTTTTACATCATTCTGGCCAACAGCCCATCCTATAGCTATTGGACTTGTGTCTACTCAAACAATCACCGGTCTTCCGCTCTCATATTCAACTTGTTTTAAAACTAGAGGTGACTTTAGAATTCCTTTCAAGTCTTCCATTGCCAAATCTTGCTCTTGTTTCCAAAAAAATTTAATTCCCTTCTTTAATAATTTGTAAAGAGGCTCTGATATGTGAGCAAAATGAGGTATCCATATTTGATAGAAGACACATGCTCCTAGAAACCTTCTCACTTCAGTGATGTTATTGTAAGCCATCATTTTTACAATAGCATCAACTTTCTTAGGATTAGGCCTTCTTCCATACCGTCTACAAAGATGTCCAACTACTAAAATTTCTCCAAATCCAAATTTTGACTTTTCAAATGAAAGGATCAAATTTGCTTCTTCAATCTTGCCTAAAATCTTATCAATATCTTTAATGTGCATTCTTACAAATGCTCTGCAACCATCATTATCCAAAGCAGAGTCTTTATATTCTTCTTTATATCCTTTGATAGGAATGTCATCTACAAAGGGTATAGTCTTTTCTGGTACAAACTCTCTCAAGATTTGATTCATTTCATTTTGCATATGTGCCACTGAGTTTGTAGCACCTTGAAGCAATGTGCACATTCAAATCAATCCTAACGGAGTCTTCATGGTCATCAAGTCTCTGCTTTCGATGGCCAATTGAAATTGATCATAACCAGAATATAGATCTCCAATAGAATATATGGCATGTCTAGCAAATATTTCTGCTACTTCATCCACAATTGGTCCTAATTTTTTATTCTTAATAGTAACCTGGTTAGTTGGTTGCACATCTTGGATGAATCATAATGCTCCAGACTTCTTAGGAACAATAAATCAACAATTAGAATATGAAGCCATTGAAGGCTTGAGTATTTTCATGTGCATTTTCTCCTGCAATAAGTCAACCAATTTGGGAAGTAATGCTCGTGGAATTGATATTGGCTTCAAATCCCATGGCACATGTGGTACTGAAAAAATAACCATGGGTACTATTAAACCTAGTCGCACATATCCAATCTTATCTGGTGAAGAGGCAAAGGCCTTTCCATGTTTTGAGAGCATTTCTTGAAACATCTTTTTTTCTTGTTCTAACAAGAATTTTCTACCTCCAATCTTCAAGTTTGCTAATATTTCTTTAGTAAACTTGTGCCCAATCTTCCTAGCTTCTCTTAAACTTGGCTCCTTCTCTGCTTATTTGACATGCTCATCAATATCCAACGAAAGTTGAATTGCTATAGGCTTCACCTTTTTGGCCACTGTTTTATATTTTGTATTTACCATGGCCTCAAGATCCAACTTATAACTTTGGCATAAATCCTTGCTCTCTATTGCGTCTATTATTTCTTGATATAATGTTCTCGAGTGAATTTCAACCATAATATCTGTACCATTACTTTCATCTTCTTTAATCTGCAAGTTGCATAAAACTTGCAATATATCATCTCCAATGCCTTTTTCTTCATATATTCCAGAAATATATTCACCATTTAAAAGAGCCTTCATATTTTTTAGATTTTTCTCTATCTTTTTAATGATCTTTTTATTTACAGGGTCCAGATCTTTCACATCCATAAAACTCACAAATCTACACTTAGTCATTCCAACAAATCCACTTTTAATGCTATGTATATTAGAGAGCTCAAAAGTATGCAGTCTTTTTGCACCCGTGGATCCCCATTCTTCACGAGTGTAATTCAGAAATCCGAAAAGTGTAAAGAATTAGGCAGAGGCCCATCCCTAAGACAAACTTGATGCCTCTCATGTTTAGACTTCGCTGTCAAGAATTGTACAGATTTCTTGCCATCACAGCTCCGAATTCGTGCATAATGAGATCCATCATCCAACACCTTGGTTTCCATTCTTGATGCAGTGATGTAAAGTTGTCCTAATATCACGGGATAAGCACCATCATTTTGAACAAAAAAATTTTGTTCTACTTCCACATCTCCAATCTTTGTCGCAATTGCTGGACAAGCTTCAAATAATTGCGTCCGGCCACAATTTGCAGCCCTCATAACCCATCCATGATTAGTATCAATTGGCCATTTACCTTTTTCATAAATATTTTGAGATATAATGTTTATCTCTGAGCCATGGTCCACAAGAGCCAAAACTGACTCATCTAATCCTCCAAGTTTGATCCTTATCTCTGTGGTAGCTCTAGTCCAAAATGGTTGAATATAATCTATTCTTTCCTTGTCTTCTCTATCAATACCATGCACAATTGTACAATCAAAGGTCTTCACTTCTACCTCAGTATTTCTTCCATGTGCTACTATAAATACTATTCCATCTACTGCTTTTTCTTTCTCTTCTTGAGTTTGTAAGGCCTAGACTTTTATGTCATAGCCTCTCACTCCCTCTTCGTTATTTTCCACCATCTTCTTACATTCTATAAAACTTTTATCTTTGGTTATATCACTCTTATTGCTAACCACATAAGTTTGTGCAAACATTTGTAAGATCATATCTTCCTCCTCATTAGTCAAATAGTCATTTTATTCTTTAACCATTTGACTATTATTTTTCTTTTCTTCCATAATTATTTCAGTTGTCATCTGTCTCTTCCTCTTAATGACATCAATGATCAATTCATGAAAATCTTTTTTAGCAATATCAAGAATCTCTCTCAATGTAAATTCAATCTTGGCATCCAAGATTCTTTCTTCCAACACCTCCTTCATGTCAATAGAAGATTCAATATTAAATTGAAGCTTATAGGCAAGTCCGTTATCCTTTCTTTTAGAATCAGCTTTCTTTTCTTTTTCTTTAATATTGTCTATCCTCTCCTCCCATTTTTCTTTTAGAAGTGGCCCTTCTCCTAGATGATCAAAGACAGAGGACCTTCGAGGTCTTTGTCATGTATGAGTAGTAAGACCTTCTACCTTTTCATCTTTTTTGAGCTCTTGGATTTTTCTCTTAGATATTGGCTCCTCTGCATCATCATTTTTAGAGATTTGCCATCTCTTCTTTTCAACAAAGATATCATAATTTTTTCTATTGTCTTGAACTTGACCTAAAAAGACTTTGATGCTAGTTGTTTCAACAGGGTCATCTCAACCACTGATATTTCAAATGGCTTAAGCTCCTCTGCGCAAAATTTCATTAGATGGAGCTTCTAAAGTCTTAATTATATGTTGCTCCACTCCTATATGGAATGTCTTAGCACCTTGTCCATGCAAACAATTAGACCTTCCCATCTTCTCTTCCATAAGTTTTTTCATCTCTCCCTTGCCAAAGTTGGTACTCAAAGGCAAGTTAGTAGATGCATCATGAATCTTACCATCTTTGAAGACAATAATACGTGCTTTAATAGCTTCATTACATGATTTGTAACTTCAAAGATTGTGACTGTCTTCTCCATCACAATAAATGCATCTCTTCACAAATGATCT
Source organism: Physcomitrellopsis africana (assembly GCA_036785485.1). Taxonomy (NCBI): domain Eukaryota; kingdom Viridiplantae; phylum Streptophyta; class Bryopsida; order Funariales; family Funariaceae; genus Physcomitrellopsis; species Physcomitrellopsis africana. Next base: position 69,864 of record JAWRVF010000642.1, read on the forward strand.
TGTACCTTGAGATGATTGAAGGTCTCGAGATTTTTTCAATTCACTCATTTCCACCTTCAAATTCCTAATACCTTTTATAAGCTCATCTAAAGTTTTTTCATCAATTTTCTTGACCATCTTAGGAGATGTTGTTGAAGAGGTTGGAGCAAATGATATCTTGGAAGCTTTTATAGCAGGCTTTGATGCTACATCCATCTGAGTTGTCACACTTCTGGATTTCATTCTTCGTTGCTTTGCCACAAGAGTGACTGCTTCCTCCACTCTCCTCCAATCATTTGTAAAACCTCCTTTGGTGGTTCGATCCTCTAAAAGCAATAGGAGCCTATCTTCCAAAGCATCATCTGCTGCTTGCAAGAACAACTCAGCCTTCCTAGTATCAAAAAGATGCCTTTCTGCTAAAGGCAATTGGTTGTATTTCTTCTCAAAATCTCGCAGCAATTCATTTGGACCCATAGTATTTCTAGGCTGATGTTCAATCCAATCAATAAAAGATCTTTTAGTCATCCTCTCTACGTCTTCTTCAAAGCACTCATCATGTAATCTCTCTTCAAATGTCATCCAAGTGGTTACATTTGCATCCCTTCGAATTTCTTTAACTTTCTCAAGAATCTTAGACACAACAACTAGTATAAAAGTTTGTATCATTCGAGCCTCAAGTACCTATTGCACCTCCATCTCACATATATTTGTGAGCTAATAATCCATTATAAAATATATCAAAATTTCACAAATAGATGTCTTACCATTTAAAAATTATGGCTAAAAGAAATAGGCACTAAAATTTCCCCGCAAATGCAAAGGCAGCAAAGCTCTTCTTCACTTCAGCCTTTGTTGTGATTACTTTCCTTTTCCAAATTAGGCATGCAATATTTTTTTAGAAAGCTCACTCCATCATCTAACTTTTTCTAAAATTTCGCATACATGCCTCTCAAACTCCAGATTTTATAGCTAGTTGATTGTACTCTTCAAACCCTAGCAACAATTTGCCCTCTTGACACTTCACAGGACATAAAACTTTCATCAAAGCTCCAAATGTATTGATTTTTGTTTTCACAAAAAGCTTATACAAGCTACTATAAAAATTTAAAATATCAAAAAGATTGAAGAGTTTGTCCAACTTAGGTGGTTGAACAAAGTCTTTGCCCCTCTTCATCAGGTGGCAACACATCCTTTCCTACTCTCAAACTCACAACTTTTCTTCTTCAACCTCAAATGCTATAAGAGATGTTTTGATAGAAAGCTAGCACAATTTTCCACACTTTCAATAATTTTCACTAAGAAAGACTTGAAATCAAACTTGCAGTGGTAGATCGAAGTTTCTACCATCACTTTTCAATAGCAACAAACCTTGTTCTACTAAAACAAGCATAAAAATAAAACAACCTTTACCTTTCTTCTAATTATAAAAGAATCTATTCTAGGATATAAATAAGGTAGGAACAAAATAAATAGCCATCTTAATTCACTAACTAAGTGACTATAATAAATCCTCTTCTTATAATATCTTTTAAAATAACCTCTAGCACTCACACATGTATTAACAATAGATACAACATATATAATATTTTTATACACTGTGCATAAATGCAGTATGACACCGTTGTCGAATGGCATGATTTTCTATCTAGAAATACACTGGGTACCTAGCTATGGAAAGCTTGTTTAAAATTTGATGGCAAAATTTTAACAAGTGATTTATCCTTAACAAAAAAGAAAAATAATATAATAATCTTATTAAAGAGAAGTTATGTATATAAATCTTCTTGTATTCAAATAAGTTTGTACAAAAAGGATTCAAATTTCCACAAAAACCCTTCAAAATTTTGTTTGTCTGCAAGGACTTATTTCTTATTGAACTTTAGAGTTCAATAACTCTTGATTCAATCATTTAGTTTCTAAAAAATTTTATTCAAAGTGTAGAAAATCCTCTTAAATTTTACCACAAGAAAGAATCAACTATAAATTCATTTCCAATCGTCCGATATCTCAAAATTCCTAGCAAGTGCTTAAAATCCTAGCTCAGAGACACCCAAGCACTATTTTCCTTACATCTCACAAATCCAAAATCCTTATACCAAAAGAAATTTTTCACATAGACTTGTGATATAAACATATATACTTTTAAAAAATTTGAGCTAAAAATCTTTCAAATTGCCTAAGATATAGTTCAAACTGTAACCACTATGTAAGGAGGTTTCTTTCTGCTGTTAAGTTTATAAATATTAACTTCAACTTCCAATATCTCCTTTACCTTGGCTTGAATTTCATCAAGCTATACATAAAAAGTTTAGCCATGATAGTGCTCTCTCCAATCTTAGTCGCTGATCCTCAATTGCTTTCTATATGCACGAGTTATATCCAAAAGAGTGACAGTAGGTCCAAAATCGACACCTTAACTTTGAGCGCCTATAACTTCTTCATTAAAAGTGCAAAGCACACAAAATTTGTATCTAAATCAGATCCAAAATCCTAAATCTTATGACCCTAGCTTCTATTGTTTGACTTCTCTCAAAAGACAAATCCTAACTCCTAATAAATCCTCAGGCAGCCTCCTTGAAGCCTATTGGACATGATTTTTGGCCAATTAGAATAGAGACTTCTATCATCCACCTCTATCCATCCACATGGATGGCCAAACTACCCTTTTTATACTAAAAATCTTTTTCTAATTCTTCTTCTTATAAGATTTACATACTTTGTGCTTTAAGCACTAAATAAAAGAAGTAAAGTAAGATTTTAAGGGTCACCAATGTCTAATAAAGTGTGATTTGAATTATATATAAGTTATTGTCAATATAAATCAACCTCAAAGTCACTACCAAAAAGAAAATAAGATTGTATAAACCTTATTAATAGCCCTATTAAATAGATTCTTTCTAAACTAATAATCTAATCATATCTTGTAATTAAATATATCTGTACAATTTTTTTACATGGTAGCCAAATCACAATATGACACCGTACAGCTGGAACCTTCTTTAATTCCTAATGAAGGTCCTATTCTCTCTTTAGAATCCTCTCTTTGTTTTATAATAGATGCATATTTAGGACCAAAAATCTACAAAGCCTCTACTTTATTAGATTCAAGAGCCTCAACATGCTTTCTAGATGAATAATTTGTTAAAAATCGTAAAATATCTTTAGTACAAAAAACTAAATCCATACATGTAGAAGTTATAGATAGCCATCCATTGTCTTCTGGAGATGTCACTCATGAAACTCATCCTATAAAAGTAATAATAGATGGTCATAATAGCTATGTAATCTTAAACATAATTAAATCTCTATCTAATCTAATTATTTTAGGTTTATCATGGCTAAAAAAATATAACCCTCAAATAAATTGGAATTCTTATAGACTTGACTTTTTTTAGAATATTATTAAATATCCTACCAATTAAATAAAAAGCTATAAGTTTAATATAATAAAATCCGTACTTATAGGTGCAAAAGCTTTTATACATGCAACAAAAGAAATATCAATTTTTTCTAGTTATGCCACACCCATTTCTGATGGTGGAAAGACTTTAAGTGGCATTCCAAGCTAATATCTAGATTATTAGGACGTTTTTGAGAAAAAAAATGTAAATATTCTTCCGAAGCATCATCTGTATGATTGTTCAATTGATCTCAAAGAGGGAGCTTAGCCTCCATTTGGACCAATCTACAGCTTATCACAAAATGAGCTAGCTGAACTCAAGGAATACATTGATTAAAATTTAGCCAAAAATTTTATATGTCATTCAAAATCTCTAATAGAAGCTCCTATCTTGTTTGTAAAGAAAAAAGATGGATCACTACGGATGTACATAGATTATCAAGGACTCAACAAGATTACCATCAAGAATAAATACCCTCTACTATTGATACATAGACTTCTAGATCAATTGAATCAAATTAAGATCTATACAAAAATAAATCTACGAAGAATGTACAATCTGGTCCGCATCAAAGAAGGAGATGAATGGAAGACTGCTTTTTGAACAATGTATGGACATTTTGAATATAATGTTATGCCTTTTGGACTCATGAATGCACCAACTATTTTTCAGCATCTCATGAATGATGTTTTTCATGAGTTTTTAGATGATTTTTTTGTCTGTTACTTAGATGACATTTTAATCTACTCTAAAGACGTAAAAGAATATGAATTATATGTTCATCATGTATTACAAAAATTTAGAGATACAAGATTATATGTCAAGATGAAAAAGTGTGTATTTCATATTATTCAAGTTGATTTCTTAAGATACATCATTTCGAATGATGGTCTTATGATAGATCCTAAGAAAGTCCAGACAATCATGGATTGGAAGATTCTAAAAAAATTAAGGAACATGCAATGTTTTTTAAGATTTGCTAATTATCATTGAATCTTTATCAAGAAATTTTCTCAAGTTACAGCTCCACTTATATGTCTAACTTGTAAAGACAAACTCGAGTAGAGTAAAGAAACAAAAATATTGTTTCAAGCATTGAAAATAGCTTTTATTTTTGCACCAATCTTGTATCGCATTGACTTCTCCAAGGCATTTTTTATAGAAATAGATACATCAGACTTTGCTTTGGATGCAATATTATCATAAATAGGAGTAGATGACAAATTCCATCCAATAGCTTTCTATTCTAAGAAATTTTCAGCAGGAGAGATCAATTACAAAATCCACGATAAAGAACTTCTTGCAATTATGGATTCTTTTCAAGAATGGCACTTCTAATTAGAACGCACTTCTAGTCCAGTCATTGTATATATAGATCACAAGAATCTTGAGTACTTCATGTCAACACATGTGTTAAATTGTCATCAAGTTCGTTGGAACATGTCTTTGTCAAGATTTGAATTCATCATCACTTATCGACCAGGAAAACAACAAGGTCTGTTTGATGCTCTTTCTAGACGATCTTATCTTATACCAAAAGAAGGAGATGCAGCTTTTGATCAATAAAGAATGATCTCTCTGAAATCGGAGCAATTACATATTTAAGCAATAAAATCAACAATGGCTATCGATTTAACGTTTCTCAAGTAAATCCAATTAAACATGCCTTCAAATCCTCTTGTTCATGATATTAAGAATAATTCTTCTAAATCTCATGATACTTCAAAGTTCGAGTTTAGGGACAACTTATTTTATTTTGAAGAATGTTTATACATCTCAGAAGGTAAAGCACCACTACATGCTCTTGAAGCTCATCACAACTTCTCCGCACTTGGACATTTCAGATACAATAAGACTTTGGAGCTAATTTCAAGAAATTTTTGATGGCCTCAAATGTAGAAGGCTGTTGAAGAGTTTGTTTAGTCCTATGATATTAGTTCAAGATCAAAAACTCCTTGTCATTGACCTTATGGACTTCTCCAACTATTACTTATACCAAAATAACCTTGGTATTTTATTTCTATGGATTTTATCATAGATCTTTCAAATTCAAGTTCATATGATTCTATATTTGTGATTGTAGATTGTTTCACCAAGATGGCACATTATGTACCATGTACAAAATCTATCACAGGTGAAGAAACAGCCAAACTCTTCCTTGACAACATCTATTACTATCATGGACTATCAAGGGATATTATATTAGATAGACAGATGCAATTTGTGTCAAGATTTTGGAGAATTCTTTTTAAGATTTTAAAGGTGGACATAAAGCTATCTTCAACTTTCCATCTTCAAACTGATGGACAAACGGAGCATATAAACCAAGTCTTGGAGTAATATTTTAGGTGTACCATCAACTATCAACAAGATGATTGGATAACTGTCTTATTATTGATAAAATTTACTAATAATAATACAATATATTCTTCTACACAATAAATACCTTTTTTTACTAATTATGGTTACCACCCATGACTTGATACTTTTGATTTTTTTAAAATTGATAATCTAGCAAAAAAAGATTTAGTAAATTTTTTGTCAAAGCTACATGTAATAATGAAGGTTTAATTAAAAAAAGCTTAAGAACAACAAAAAATAAATGCAGATGCGTATCACAAGGAACAACCACAATTCAATGTAGGAGACAAGGTATGGTTACTTTGTCACAATATCAAGACTACTCGTCCTTGTGATAAGTTGGACTATCATAGGCTTGGATCTTTTCCTATTTCTGAACAAATCAATCCAGTTGTATATCAATTATACCTATCGAAGTCCATGAAGATCTATCCTATATTTCACATATCTCTTCTTGAACCATACAAGATATTGAACATACCAAGAAGAAGACAAGTGCCACCTCCTCTTATAAATGTGGACAACAATAAAAAAATTAAAGTGGAAAAAATCTTAGATTTGAGACAACACTAAAATAGGTTGGAATATCTTGTTCATTGTTACGGATACAATATTAATAAATGCACATGGGAACTAACAAAGAATCTTGTATATGCAGCAAAGAAAGTAAAAGCTTTTTTATCAACGACATCCATCAAAATCAGGATGAAGATCTTTTCTATAAAAGAAACATAATCTAGACAAGATAAAATTCTACTTTTTATCCTTGTTTGTAGCTTCTTTGTATTTGTGATGTTAAGGAGATGGAGATCCATCAACCAACGAATTTAACTCAAGAAGCTTCGTTTGTTGATTTATTGGACAAGACATTACAACTATCACAACCTTTAAGACGATGGAATAGAGATGAAGACCCTCAAGAATGACATGTCCTTCCTTAGATTGATGGCAAAATATGACTTTGATATCACGACCTCAGAAGAGACTCTCAATATTTGGTGATATTTTTAGAGGTAGGAACTGCTTTTAATGTTATTTGTCAAGGACATACTTATCAAAACCTTCTAGAATATTTTAGAAGGTTCTTAGAACTCTCTAGAACCTTCCAGAGCCTTCTAACATCTTCCTAGTTGGTAGAAGTTGCTTGAATAGCTTCCTAGTTGGTGGAAGTTGCTCGAGAAGCTTCCTAGTTGGTGGAAGCTGCTTGAATAGCTTCCTAATTGGTGGAAGTTGCTTAAGAAGCTTCCTAGTTGGTGGAAGCTGCTTGAGAAGCTTTCTAGATATTAAACTCGAGGCTGAAGAGTTTTTCAGTCTCAACAACACATCTCTTGAAGCTCTAGCTCACCTCTTTGATGTTGTTTTTGTATTCATCTGATTAATCTAGTTCTTGCTAGTTCATCTTGAATTTCTTGTTTAGACTTCCACTCTATATTCTGTGTCCATGATAGGTTGTCCAGACTACTCTCATCTTAGATATCAAAGCTAGTTCCTTCTTGTTGGAGTGTGGATTATCCCTCTTCTTGAAGGTATACTAGTGTTTTAGAGGTTGTAGATTATTTTCCTCTAAATTGATATCTTTTCAATTATATTAGAGTCCTATTCTTCTTGGAGAGAGTGGATTATCCCTCTTCTTCAAGGTCTTAAGGTGTTTTAGAGGTTGCAAAAAACCCTTTTTTAAACCAATATTTTCTCCTTGTAGAAACAATTACTTCTTTTCTCTTAACATGGCTGGAGGTCAAGACATTAATATAATTGAAAGTTTGTAGTCCAAGTTGGATGCCATTGTAAATGCTCTTGCTATGTTATCACAAAGAACTATGGTGATTGAAGAAGTCTTTGCAAGACTTCATAACGATGGAGCATCTGGAATAGCACAATCTGGGCTTTATTAGCCTCAAGCTTCTATACCAAAAGAAGTAGTTTTACTTGTGGTTCAATGAGAATCATTGCTTTTGCAACAAAAAGAGCCTCGAATTAGCCTTCCAGACAAGTTTGATAGTATACGCTGTCGGGTAGAGAAAATTCGCCTTGGGAAAACGCCGGGTTCCTAGCTGCTACTAGAACTAGCAGGGAATATGAGAGGAAGCCGTGCAAGTATGTTCTATACTTGCACAATATTTCTTCAAGCTTTCAAGTTATACTTGTATTATACTTGTACAAGTCTTGTACAAATATAAAGTATAAACACTTGAATAATATTTGTATAAATACTTGTATAATACTTGTATAAATACTTATATAATACTTGTATAAATACTTATATAAAATAATATATAATTCTTAATATAATACTTGTAAAATACTTATATAAATATTTGATATAAATACAAGTATATATATTTTTATAAAAGGTATAAGCAAAGTGTGTATGTATTCATGTATATCTCAAAATACAACCGCATATGAGGAATACAAGTTATACAATAAGCTAAAACTAAATAAATCACTAAAAATTCATCCAAAAATCGAATCAAGCATGCTTATAGCCTATGGAAAGCCAATAATCCATTGTAAAACATATCAAAATTTCACAAATAGATGACTTACCGTTTAAAAGTTATGGCTAAAAGAAGTAGGCGCTAAAATTTCCAAGCAAATGCAAAGGCAGCAAAGCTCTTCTTCACTTCAGCCTTCGTTGTGATCACTTCCCTTCTCCAAATTGGACATGCAATATCTTTTTAGAAAGCTCACTCCATCATCTAAGTTTTTTCTAAAATTTCGCAAGCATGCCTCTCAAACTCTAGATTTTGTAGCTAATTGATTCTACTCTTCAAACCCTAGCAACAATTTTCCCTCTTTGACACTTCACGGCTCATAAAACTTTCATCAAAGCTCCAAATGTATTGATTTTTGTTTTTGTAGAAAGCTTATACAAGCTACTACAAACACCTAAATTATCAAAAAGATTGAAGAGACTATCCGACTTGGGTGGTTGAACAAAGTCTCTGCCCTTCTTCATCGGATGGCAGCAAACCCTTTCCCACTCTCAAGCTCACAACTTTTGCTCTCCAACTCCAAATGCTACAAGAGATGTCTTGATAGAAAGCTAGCACAATTTTCCACACTCTCTATAAATTTCACGAAGAAAAATTTGAAATTAAACTTGCAGTGGCAGCTCAAAGTTTTTTCCCCTCTTCGTTGGGTGGCAGCAAACCCTATTCTACTAAAACAAGCATAATTTTTTGTTCACAACTCCAAAATAAGTAAGTGAGAAGGTTCTAAAATCCTCACAATGTGAAGATTACACCTACCAATTTTCATTACAAACGCTTCTATCTCCTTGGAGCTATCTTTCTCCAAAGTTCACCACTCAAAACTCCCCAAATCCTTGGTCTAGCAAGAGGAATATATCTCCCTTTCCTTCCATATTAGATTATGATACGCCCACATGGGCAGCCAAATCCTATTGGTTACGCCCTATTCACCCCATGTTCTTCTTTCTTACCCCTCACAAGGTCCATTCTACCTCAAAGTCAACAAGAAAGATAAAACAACCTTTACCTTTTTTCTAATTACAAAAGAGTCTATTCTAGGATATAAATAAGATAGGAACAAAACAAATAGCCATCTTAATTCACTAACTAAGTGGCTATAATAAATTCTCTTCTTATAATATCTTCTAAAATAATCTCTAATATTCACACATGTATTAACAATAGATACAAGATATTTAATATTTTTATACATTACACGTAAATGTAGTATGACAACGTGAAGCGTTTGTTGTTATCTCTTCTTGATCCACGAATGCTCAACGAAGCCATTAGCCAAGCTGTGAAGTGTGATAAATGCCTATTTCAATGTCGCTAAGACCAACACTCCAGACAATATTTAAGTCATCACGATGCAACTATATCGACAAGTAGCCTAAATTCACAATTGGAGGCGGAAGATATGCAGATTGATGTGAAAAACAAGGATGCCCAACCATAATAGGAACCGTGCGGCTAGACAAATCAATATTAGGTTCCTCTCTTTCTATTCAACCTGCCCGTTGTTTTACAATTCCTTTGTCTTTTGGCCCTTAAAAACTAAAAACCTTAGCCTTATTAGATTCAGGAGCATCTGCTTGTTTCTTAGACCAAGAATTAGATAAGCGTCATAAAATTCCTCTAGTACAAAAATTCAAGCCTGTTCACGTAGAAGTAATAGATGGACGACTTGTATGGTCTGGTAGTGTCATCTATGAATTAGAACCTATAGAAGTGATATTTAAAGACCATAGTAGTTATATTATTTTCAACATTATTAGCACCCCATCAAACCCTGTTACTTTTGGTCTTTCTTGGTTGAAAAAATATAATCCATCCATAGATTGGAGGCTGCGGAGGATAATATTTCTCATAGAACAACCTAAAAATAAGCCTGGAATTAGACTCCAAATTAAAATATCTTTGTTTATTGGAGCAAGAACATTTGTAAGATTGTGCAAGGAAGGCACACCATTGGTCATTTATGTGACTCCAACTAGTAGAGAGCAGATTTCAACAACAGGTATATCGAAACAATACAAAGATTTTCAAGACATATTCCAAAAAAAGAATGCTGACATGCTATCGGAGCATTGACCATACGATTGTGCTATAGAATTACAAAAAAGAGCATAACTGCCTTTTGGCCCAATCTACAACCTATCGCAGATATAGTTGGCTGAGTTGCGAAAATATATTGACGAGAACCTAACTAAGAACTTCATTTGTCATTCAAAGTCGCCAACTGGAGCACCAATCTTATTTGTGAAGAAGAAGGATGGCTCACTACGGATGTGTGTGGACTATCGAGGTCTCAACAAGGTGACAAAGAAGAATCGCTATCCATTACCTTTGATCTCTAATCTTTTAGAACAACTTGGACGTCCAAAGATCTTTACAAAGATTGATCTAAGGAGAGCTTACAACCTTGTACGAATCAAAGAAGGAGACGAATAGAAGATAGCTTTTCGTACAAGGTATGACCATTTTGATTATAATGTCATGCCATTTGGTTTGACCAATGCTCTGGCGGTCTTTCAACACATGATGAATGATATTTTTTGAGAGCATCTAGATGATTTTATTGTCATCTATCTGGATGATATCTTGATATTTTCCAAGAACAAAGAAGAATATGAGAAGGATGTTTGTTTGATACTCGAAAAACTACACAAGCGAGGAATCTACACCAAATTAAAGAAGTGCTTATTTCACCAAATTGAGATGGAGTTTTTAGGATTTGTTGCAACTACGGAAGGCTTGAAGATAGATCCCAAGAAGGTAGAAGCAATTGTATCTTGGGAAGTTCCAAAGACGGTTAGAGATGTACAATGTTTTCTTGACTTTGCTAACTTCTATCAGATCTTCATTAAGAATTACTCTCAAGTTGTTACTCCACTCACTTGATTGACGTGTAAGGATAAGCTCAAATGGAGACCTCTAGCGGAAAAAGTATTTCAAAATCTTAAGATGGCGTTTATTATAGCTCCAATCTTGGTACATCCAAACTTTACAAAGGCTTTCTATTTGGAAACTGATTCTTCACATTTTACTTTAAAAGCCGTACTTTCGTAGATGGACATTGATAATAAGCTTCATCCGGTTGTATTCTATTTGCAAAAGTTTTCTGCGGCTAAGATCAATTACAAGATCCATGATAAGGAAGTCCTTACTATAGTGGATTCTTTCCAAGAATGGCGTCACTTCCTTGAAAGAGCTATACATCTGGTGACCATATATACGGATCACAAGAATCTAAAGTACTTCATGCCGACTCGGGTTTTAAATTATCGTCAAAGTCAATAGAATATGTCGCTATCTAGATTTGACTTTGTTATTATTTATCGGGCTGGAAAGTAGCAAGGGCTATCTAATACATTATTAAGAAGATCATATCTTGCGTCGAAGGTTGGAGAAGCAATGCTTGATCAACAATGTACAATATTGTTAAAGCCAAAGCAATTCAAGATTTGTGCTGCTGTTGTGCCAATTGATGCTGACTTCCTCAACTAAGTACATGCTGTGACCATTGAAGATTCAATAGCGCTTGATATCAAGCAGCATATCAATGATGACAAGTTCAAGGTTGAAAGAGATCTTTTATACTTTGAGGAGCGGCTGTATATCCCAAAAGGACCAGCACGACTTTGAGTCCTTCAATCTTGTCATGACTTTTCAATTGCGGGATATTTTGGGTTCAAGAAGACCTTGGAATTCATTTCCTGAGATTTTTGGTGGCCCCAAATGTGGAAGGATGTGAAAGATTTTGTCCTCTCTTACGACATTTATTCAAGATCCAAGAATCCTCAGCATCGCTCTTATGGACTGCTAGAGCCATTGCCTATTCCATGTCGTCCATGGTCTTTAGTTTCTATGGACTTTATTACGGACCTGCCGCCATGGAATTCATTCGACAACATCTTTGTTGTGGTGGATTGGCTTGTGAAGATGACATATTTTATCCCTTGTAAGAAGACATCATCAAGCAAAGATATAATAAGGCTCTTCCTTGATAATGTGTATCAATATCATGGTCTATCAGATGATATCGTGTCAGATTGAGGAACCCAATTTGTATCAAATTTTTGGAAATCTTTTTTTAAGATATTGAAGGTAGACATCAAGCTTTCTTTGGCATTCCATCCTCAAACTGACAGCCAAACAAAATGAGTGAATCAAGTTTTGGAACAGTATTTATGATGCAACATCAACTATCAGCAAGATGATTGGACTGTATATCTATCGCTAGCCGAGTTTGCATATAACAACATCCTTCATGGGTCGATTCAAAAAACACCATTCTTTTTCAACTATGGGTACCATCCGAAGCTTGATCTATTGAGTCCATCAGCGAATAACAATCCAACAGCTGAAGGATTGGTGAAGCAGCTATCGGAGCTTCAAACCACATTGAAGCTTCAATTGCAAATTGGCCAAGAGTCTTACAAAGCATTTGCAGATAAATTTTGGAATCAGGCACCTAATTTCAAAATTGGAGATAAAATATGGCTGCTTCTACAGAATATCAAGACCAAGTGGCCATGTCATAAGTTGGACTTCTGGAGATTGGGACCATTTATTATCCAGAAGCAGATCAATCTTGTGGCGTACCACTTAGAGTTACCAGCTGCTATGAAGGTACACCCTGTCTTTCATGTTTCTCTATTAGAGCCTTATTGGGAATCATCTTTTCCTAGAAGAATGCAATGTCCGCCACTTAGTATAGAAATAAAAAACCACAAAGAATACAAGGTAGAAAAGATACTAGATTCACGGCAAAGATGGAATAAATTAGAGTACTTGGTACATTGGAGTGGCTATGATATTAATGAACAAACATGGGAACCGGCCAAAAATCTCGCCAAAGTGCTGCAAAAGGTACAGAAATTCCATCCACAATATCCTAATAAACCAAAAACTAGCCATTGACGAAGCTTGAAGATGAAGCCTTCTCTAGAGAAATGAATAGAAAAGGGATCCAAGTCTTATCAAAACATAACTTGTTGTATTTTGTAGTGTCAAGATATCTAATCTCAGGGTGTATTTAGATATGGCTAGTAAAAATGAGGATATTGAACTAGTGATGCCATCACAACCAAATAGCTCACGACGTCAATCTTGAAATGAAGAATTAGAAGAACCAAGAAGACGTCAAAGAATACCAAGTAGTAGGTCACTCGTGATTGTCTTTGAAGCTGAACCAACTCATGAAGATAGTGGTAAAACGATATTTTCAAGCCGCTTCTACAATGAAGACACAAAAGTTTAGGCATGGTCTCAAGTAGAAGGTATTGGTCATTACTGGTGGCTATAAGGATCCATGAATCATCTGCCTCATGAATAACAGCTGGAGTATATTGTAGAGACTATGCGCCAAATCTTTGATTTTTTATGTTTGTGAGTATACATCTCAAATGGCTCCTCAGAGACCTCCAAGCTAGAGGAGGAGGTGATGTCAAGGACATACTTATCATAACCTTTAAGAATATTTTAGAAGGTTCTTAGAACTCTCTAGAACCTTCCAAAGCCTTCTAGCATCTTCTTAGTTGATAGAAGTTGCTTGAAAAGCTTCGTAGTTGGTGGAAGTTGCTTGAGAAGCTCCCTAGTTGGTGGAAGCTACTTGAGGAGCTTCTTAGTTGGTGGAAGTTGCTTGAGAAGCTTCCTAGTTGGTAGAAGCTGCTTGAGAAGCTTTCTATGTAGGAATATATATTGGAGTCAAGGCTGAAGAGTTCTTCAGTGTCGACAACACATCTCTTGAAGCTCTAGCTTACCTCTTAGGTGTTGTTTTTGTACTCATCTGATTAATCTAGTTCTTGCCAGTTCGTCTTGAACTTCTTGTTTAGACTTCCAATCTATATTCTATGCCCGTGACAATATTCCTAATATTTTCTTTAAAGGGAGTTATAAAGGCCTCAATACTGATTAAATAACGGGGTGGTTCTTTCGCCCTGGTATTGGATATTATCAATGGTTGAAAGGACCTATCAACTACCTTCGAAGGGAACAAAAATCAGAATATTTGGTAAGCACAATTCGACATATTCTGGACTTTTTCAATATGTAATCACCGCTCCTTGTAGAACTTGTCCCTAGAAGGGGGGATATTGTCATAGACATAAGATTTACTCTAATAATTATTTGATTAATATAGACCAATAGAAATAGGTAAAATAAATTGATTTGATAATATCTGATAAAGAAGCTTCTTAGAAGCTTCATAGATGTAAAATCATCTTTATACATGTCTATAGGTGATTGATAGATTAGAAATTTGGTCAACAAGCTAGCCACATAGAATACATGTTGGTAGCTTGTAGAACAAGCTAACTATGTGTCGCACATGTTGATAGCTTGCGGAATAAGTCAAGTATGTGGCGTACATGTGGAAAACTTGTCGTGTAAGTTTGACACGTGTCTTGTAAATTATACACATATATGAGGTCTTATAGAATACCGCCACATAGTTCTTAGAAAGATATTATAAATAGAGACAAGAGTAAAACCTTCTTCATTCTTATCAACTCCTTTCTTGCTTGTAGTCCACTTTTAAGAGTCTATAGTTTTCTTGTCTTGTGGCAATAGCCATTCTAGTTTCTTTTAATATACATACTTTCTTACTTCTAATTTGTTATATTTCTTAATAGAAGTTTCATATATTTATTTGCTTTCATTGAATTCTTGTCCTTGATACCACATCATCAATATCTTTAATTATCTCATCTTCTCCATTATATCTGCTATCAGATTATCTTTTTTTATAACATATAAAAATTCTAAATTTAATGATTTAATATAAGCAATCTATCTCAACATTGCAATATCCAATGTTGTACAATTAATAATCATCCCAAGCAAAGGCAAACAATATGTTTCAATCACCACCATTGCGCCAATTAAGTAATCTTTTTCAGCTTTCATAACTGAAACAATTCCTTATAATTCTCTTTTCACTTGTGAATATGCACGTTGGTGAGTACTCAAAACCTTAGTTCCAAATGGAACTACAAATCTTTGTCCATTTGAATCATCTTGACCTATAATCCATCCAATAGCAATTGGACTAGTATCCACTGTAAGAATCATAGGTCTATTATACTTATAATCAACTTTTCTTAACATTAGAGGTAATGTCAATAAATCCTTCAACCTCTGCATTGCTTTGACAAGTCTTTCTTTCTATTTAAATCAATAATCCTTGCATAATAATTCATACAATGGATTTGTTATATAAGCATAGTCAGGAATCCAAATATGATAAAATACACATGCACTCAAAAACCTTTGCACATTTGTTAAAGAACTGCAATTTTTTTTCATTCTCCCAATTGCATCAACCTTTGTTGGATCCAATTTTCTTCCATAAAATCCACATAAATGTTCAATAATTATAACTTCTTATATTCCAAATATAGATTTTATATCTGATAAGATAAAATTAATTTCTTTAAGCTGAGTTAATATCTTTTCATAATCTTGTATATGATTAATAACATACTTGCAACATCTTTTTTTAACTAATATTTCATCCTTGTCTTCTTCTTTGTATCCTTTTATAGAAGCATCATCTAAAAAAGGCATGGTCTTTTTAAGAATAAAATCTCTTAAGATCTTATTTATTCTGCTTATCATATGTACAATTGAATTAATAGCACCTTGAAGAAGAGTACACATTCTAACTAATCCAAGTGGTGTTCTCATCATTGTTATGTCTCTACTTTCTATTGCAAGTTGGAATTGGTCATAGCATGAATATAAATCATCCATTGACTACATTGCCCTTCTTATAAATGTTTCAGCAAATTCATCCATTATTGGTCTAATTCGTATATTTCTAATAGTCACTGCATTTATTGATTGCATATCTTGAATAAATTATAATGATCAATTTTTCTTGGGTACCATAAACCATTGACTAGAATAAGGTGCAAAAGAGGGCTCTAATATCTTTATCTTCATCTTTTCTTTCAATAATTCTACTAAATTTGATAAATATATCCTTGGTATTGAGATTGGCTTCAAATTCCAAGGTATATGCAATATAGTGAAAATAACCATGGAAATTATAATATTTGGATCTACACACTCAATTTGATGAAATTCAAAGGCAAATGATTTATCTCGTTTTGCCAACATTTCTTTGAACTACTCAATTTCCTCTGGCAACAATGAACCATCAGAACTAATCTTCAATTCCCTAAAAGTCTCATATGTAAACTTATGTCCAATATTCCTTAGATCTAATAAGCTCTTTTCTCTTGATGCTTTTTCAATTTGTTCTATAGAATCTTTTGGCAAAGATCTGGCAATAGCTTTCATCTTCTTATCTACTATCTTATGTTTTGTTTCAACCGTTGTCATGTTGTAAATCAAAACATAGTGTGAAAAACATAAAAGAATGCATTAAAATAAAAAGATTAAGATTAGAAGAAAGGTTGATAGACAATTAGTAGTAAGAAGATACAATGGAAATTTACCTTGAAAAGTGAAATTTCTTCAAGTTAGTAGAAAGAAAAAGGTTGAGGAAGTGGAAAAGACATGGGCTAAGAGGTCTTTTTGACCAAGAGGATAAAGAAGACCAGGAGGGAGATGACAAGGAAGGGTCGTGAAGAAGAAGGAGGAGAATTTTTTTGGAAGGCATAGGATTTTTTTGATAGGTAGTATACATTTTTGTGTATAGAGGAAGCTAGGAAAGGATTTTAGATGCAAGTTTTTGTGAATTTGTAGTAGACAAGATAAAGAACTCATAGAAATAATTCTCATGTCTTTTCATTAAGTATCAAGGAAGATATGAGTCGTGAAAGTTGTAGGTGTTTAAGACTAGGGCAGTGAAGGTTACAAAATTTCGGGCCTTGGTTCTTAGAAACCACTTGGACTTTAGCAACAAAATTTGTTAGGTTTTTGTTTCTTATAGAGTTAACTACTTTGTGTCAAAATCTCAAGTCAATATGACCTTTGAGCAAAGAGTTATGAGTGAAATTGTAACCAGTTTGAATGAAAAGAGAAATAGAGTGAAGGCAAGGTTGAGGGTTTGTATGGGCAGTGCATGTGTGTGGGTTTTTTTGGGTATAAATAGATTTAGGAGATGAATTTGAGTGTGAAATTTGATATACATGATCTATGTAAGTTAAGGAAGAGATGAGTGTAAGTTTGAAACTCATTAGTCTTATAAATAATATGTTATGCTCTTTCAAAGTGACAGGGGTCTATCTCCAAATCAGTGAAGTTTGAGGGAGCATATCTTTGTGATCAGAGTAGTATTTTGAGTAAAATTTGTTGGAGTTTGTAGATATATGAGTCTATTAAGTTGTGTAAAAAACTGATTGCTATTGGAGTTATATTCAAGGAGTTATGAGGAAAATTGTGGTCGGATCTAGAGTTGTTAGAAGGCAAAATTAAAGAAGAAGGATGGAACCTATAACTCAAGTTTGGAGAAGGCTCTTGGAGCAATATTTAGAGGGTGTTTACAACATGATACAAGCTATAAGCCTACCAAATTTCAGCACTTAGGTCTTCTTTAATGAAGAGCAATGAAGGTGTGAAGCAAAGGGGGTCTAGAATCAAAGGCAGCATGGAGGGATTACTTTGACAACATGGTTCTCTCTAACCACATGAGCTATAATCAAAAGGTTTATGGGGTTTGCTTCTTTACTCTCTTAAGTACCTTGTATCCAAATTTTGCTTCAATTGATGTGATATCCTAGGATTTATGGGCAAATTTGAGGGCGGGTTTGTAAAGGCAGAATATGTTAGGGTTAATAAAGTATATTTTTATATAAATTCTTCAATTTTATGAACTTTATGAATCTCATCTTGCACTTGAGAAACTAGAGGCAAAAAAGACCCAGTGTTTCTTAGGGCTAAGACTCTCACCACGACACCGTAATCTCTGGTGCTTGAAAAGATTCAAGTATAGAATAAATTTTGTCTTGAATGAATTTACACAACCTTATCATCATCTTCTAATCCAATTGATTTAATCAATTCCAAAGGATCTTCTAATCCATTTTCTTTATAAATACCAGAAATCCTCTCATCATCCTTTAATGCCTCCAATTCACATAATTCTTTTTCAATAATACATAGTCTTTTTTTTTTTTTTTCTTTCTTTTTAACTCTATAATTTTCTTATACATAATATTATCCATTCTCAAAAATATCAATAAAACTTGTATCAAAGGCACTTACATCTTATAAGAGTACCTGCTCTTCTATACCTCCATAATCTTGCTTTATAGTGATATTCCTCAAAAATTTGTAAATTCTTTAATAACCCTTGGCAGTGGATTCTCTCTCAATTTGTCTTGATTACATTTATAATTTGGAGACACAGTCAAAAATTGTACTACCCTTCTCCCATCCTTACTACAAATCTATGCATAAGTTGATCCATCATTAAGTACTTTTGTTTCCATCCGAATTGCAACAATATATGATTGTCCCAATATAAGAGGATAAGATGTTGCATCTTGAATAAAAAAAATTTATTCCATTGCAATATCACCAATCTGAATCTTCACATCTTGGCAAACATCATACAATTCACCTTGTGTATTATTAATTGCCCGTATTATCCATCCATACTCCATACCAATTGGCCACTTTTGTTTCATATAAAGATTTTTAGACATAAGATTTATTTCTAAATGATGGTCAATCAAAGCAACAACTGGCTCATTCATATCTCCAATCTTCATTAATGCCTCTGTAGTTGCTCTAGTCCAATACTTTTGAATATAATGACTTAAATTTTTTTTCTTTTTGTCACTTAGATCATCAAAACATACTCTTTGATTATAATTCTTTCCTCTACTTGTTGATTGTTTATAATAATTGCCAATTTCATCTTCTTCATGTTCACATACATGTATATCAATAGCATGATTTGATCCAACTTCATCCATTAATTACCTCTTTTATTTAATATTGTCAATAATAAAATTATTGAATTCTTTCTTTGTAGTACCTAATATCTCTTTTAATATAAATTTAACTTTAGCATTAAATACACATTTTTCAAGCACCTCCTTTAAATTTGTTGCTACTTCAATATCAGACAGAAGTTTATAAGTTGTGGATTTACCTTTTTCTCCTAAATTCTTTAATTTTTCCTTTAATGATATTGAGGCATCCTTTGTTGGTAATTCTTATGAAGCCATTTCACAAGCCTTATCTCCTCAAATTTGCCTCTTGGAAGAATTTCATTCTCTTATCTCATTAGAATCCTATCTTCTCTTTTCTTCTATCAAGGCTTCATGTTGGCTCTTAGCAATATAGGCATGCACTGACAAAGCTTCCACAAGATCCTTTCAATCCATAGTTCCACAAATTATTGCAACAATCCTTAATAAAGCTTCTCGTGCCATCTTCTTTTTATACATTGTAGAAATGACAAAAGATCAAAGTCTACTTAGTTCAATATATCCAAAAAAATCTTGTTTGCCACCATCATCCACCTTAGTACCATAGCTTACAACTTCTATTACTGCAATCCCATTTTTTGTCAAATAATCCTTAATCAGTGCTTTCATACCTCTTTTATTAAAATTAATTTGGAAAAAATCACTAGTATTTTTTAATGCCACTTTTCCATCTTTCCATAAACCAATGCCTTATTATACCATTTCATTAAATTCACCACAATCCTTTCAAGAATGAGAATCATCACACCAAATACATCTTTGGACATATCCTTGCTTAAAAGCAGCTTTTGAATTCATTATAGAAGTCTTTTCCTCAAGCCTTACAAGTTTAATTTGAAGATCCCGCATTCCACATATAAGTTCTTCAATTCTCACATCTTCTTTCTTTGATGTAGTTATTAAAGGTTGGGCAATAGGTATTATTAATCGTGAAGTGGGCACTTGAATTTTAGATATTTGCACAATGCTTTGGATACCAACCTTGTTCTTTCTTCTTTCCCTTTTTAAAAGCAACTCCACTGCATCTTCAACTTCTTTCTATTTTGTTGTCAATCCTTCATCGACTTTTTTATTCTTAAAAATAATCTTTAATCTTTCTTATAATTTTCCATTAGTTGCTTAAAAAAATAACTCAACCTTGTTTGGTCCCAAAGTTATCTTTTCTACTTTTGATAACTGAGAATACTATCTCTCAAACTCCCTTAATAATTTAATAGCTTGCAATTTCTTATTAGGGCACTCAATCCATTCCAAAAATGATTTCTTAGTTATCCAATCAGAGTCTTCTAAGAAAAATCCATCTCTCAATGCATGAGAGAATCTCTCCTAAGAACTTTCAAATTGTTCTATAATTGATTTCACATGTTTTCTTATCTCCGGCATCGTAGCAAGTTCAAATAACAAAATCATATTCTTTTCAAAGACTTGATTCAATTCCATTTTTCACATATAACATCTTAAATATTTAGAGATATCAAACTGGTTAATCATTTCTTATAGTGCTTTGATTGCCAAAGCCTCTTTGCTATCATTGCCCTGTTCTTATTGTATAAATAATCTAAATGCTTGAAATATATTTGTAGTATTTGGATCTAAATACATACCTTGTCTATTAGAAAAAAATCTACTTGAAGCTTCACTTGAAGATCCACTTGAAGCACCATCCAAAGCTCTATCAAAAACTCCAAAATCCACATTCTTGCTTTCTTGCGCCATTAATTTTAAGTAACCAAAATAAAATCCATCTTCTACTCCATACTTTTACATCAAGTTTATTGCTTATGTCATATTATATATTGTCATATTCACAAATGCACCAGGCACCTGGCTGTGGAGGGTGAAAATACGGTTCATAAATATTCAAGAATCCTTGACAAGTTTCATCCGTATATAAAGAATATGATTGAATATCAATATAAGAGTACTTAAGTCAATACAAAGTGCTTAAAAATACTCTTCCTAATAACTTCATTTACATATAAATTCCAATTGTCTTATTACTTGTCACAATTAAGCAACTAGATTTCTCCTTACAAATCTTAATTCTATTTAGTAAACTTTAATAAGCTATAATTTCTAATCTAATTATCAACTTGGTATGAAAATTTTCACACAAGTGAAAATATAAGTCTTATATAAGCTCAAAAAGTTTCAATCTAATCCAACTTACAGATTATGATAAATCAACCAAACCCCACATTGATGTCACTTAGCCGCCGCCTTAAAGGTTGATGCAGATATTCCAATAGCAATTTCTCCTTCTCCAATTGTTAACTTCAATTGAAAATTGGTGTATAGCCTGTCCTTTAAGTCTTCTAATATTGAGTCAAATTTTATCTTGATTCAACTAATAGAACTTTAGATATTGCAAAAACCCCAACTAATCCTAAACTGCCAACTTCCGATACCTCTTTGTACTAAAGATTGAATAAATCTTGAATGCACTAATAGATTGTCACAATCTTATTACACTCAATTAACCACATATTTTCAAAAGTTTGACTATAAATGTCACACCAATTATACAAAATGGCCAAAAATGCTAGTTTTAATTTTATTATATAAAACTTAACCTCCAGTACAAACCTTGATTTTAGATACTGATTGCTAAGTCCTTCTAAATCTTATAGAAATAAGCTTAATGTTCTTGGAATGAACTTCAAGCTAACTATTCAATCCTAATTGCCAATCTCTAAATGACTTGACCTCTTGCCCTTGGTAGCCGTTTTTGTGATTAAAGGTCTAATTTTAACCCTGTTCCATTCATGGTCAACTCCCGAGTATCAATCCAACTTATTTTAAGAGTTTTTAAGCTTGATTCTATTCTCAACTTAATCTTAACATTAACCATATTATCTTTTTATCTCTCCAATCATATTTATATTAACTTATGGCTTTTTTAAAGCCGTGAAAGAGTTTCTATAACCTAGAAGAAAAACTTAATAAATAATTTTTATCTACAAGCTATTAAAGCAAGAAAATAATCTAAGAGGCTTTTATAAATCTTTTCTTAAGTATCTTAAGTTCCTATTGAACCAAGATAATCAAATATTAAGTAGAAATTATTCTTATTCATATTTTTCACTATATAAACGTGTCACAACATGACAACAAGTAAAGATTGGAACCTTAAATATGATAGTATCAAAATTGGAGTGTGATTTAGCTAGTATTGGTTGGTCATTGGTACCTGCCGCACTAGTTTCAATAATTAGTAAATTAAAGAAGAAGATGAAGTAACAGTAGTACCAATTAGAAGCAAAAGATGTTAGGATTCTGCATTTGAAGGCTCAAGTTCGTGAATTGGGAGTGTATAATGAAGATTTATCAGCCCAATTGAATAGTGATCTAGTGGATTTATTGTTGGAGGACAAGACCTTATCATTAGAATCAAACACAGTAGAACCACCTATGAAGAATGTTGGGATTGAATAATCTAAAGAGCATGGGGAATAAAAGTATATATATATATATATATATATATATATGAATAATTTTTTTTATAAGATTTTATTGAAGAAGTTTTTTTAATCAATTTTGTATTTATGAGGGCGTTGTACAATTAAGAGTGGGGCTATGTGGAATAAATAGATAATTTTGGTAATAAAATAAAGATTAAATATTAATAAATTTGATGATTAATCTATTGGCTAGCCAATATAGATGAAAAAATAGAAAAATTAGTTAAAAAAGTGATTAGGATAGGAGAAAGGATGGTTGGTATCTTGGTTTTTATTATAAAGAAAAGAGTAAAGAAGAAATCGAGACCAGGCTATGAGAGTCGAGAGCTAGGGTAAGCTTGGTGCTACCTCTTTATTTTTTTTGGTTTTCTTTTGTGATAAGATTAATGTTGAGAGTCTGGAATACATTTCGATTGTTAAATAATGTAAATTGAGAAGTACAACAATAAAACAAAAAATTCAATTTATATGTGGTTGAATAAGAACATGAAGTTATTGATTATTGAATTCTGTATGGCGTATTGGAAGCGGAAGACTAAATATGTTAATATAGCTTAATTGTGAATGATGATACTCTGCCGTATTGGCTGTGAGAGTTAAGCGATGAAACGAAATATTGAAGAGATGATTAGTTTTGAGATGAATTTTTTATGAGAATTTATTTCTAATGATTGAGATATGAAACAATTGTATATAGTTTGTTAAGACAATGCAATATTGCTAAATGCTTTTGTGAGATTAGAGAAAGACAAGAGAATACAATAGAAGAATTATAGAAGATAGTGTTATAAAAGTTATATTGGATTGCAAAGTAGTAGGAAGATGTAGTGACGGAGTTGCTTTGGAGCATTCAGGTGTTCATTAAACTTTGTCATTTAGTAGCAGTTAATTTGATGATCCTAACATATGTATTTCATACGTATAGTTTTTTTCCGCATTCAAATTTTTTTTTATAGATTTATTCTAGGTAGTATAGGAAGAATAAGTAAAATAACAATTACCATGTCATAGCCCCAACAGTGAAGAAGATATTCTAATTTGTCCCACCTTTGCCGTGAATTAAGTACCTTTTTAACCTCGTATTCTTTATGGTCTTCAATTTCAATATTAGGTAGTAATTTTTGTACCCTTTCCAGAATATGTGACTTCCTATAAGGTTCTAAAAGAGAGACATAAAAAATTGGATGTACCTTCATAGCAGATGGTAATTCTGAGCAATATGCTATTAGATTGATTTGCTTTTAGATAGAAAATGGTCCCAATCTTTGATAGTCCAACTTATCACATAGCCGCTTAGTCTTAATATTTTGTCAAAGAAGCCATATCTTATCTCCAATATAAAAAGTAAGTGATTAATTTCTAAATTTATTTGTAGATGCCTTATAAGCATCTTGAGTTGCTTGTAATTGAAGCTTCAAGGTTGTTTAATGTTGCGATAGTTGCTTTGTAAATCTTTTAGCTGTTGAATTGTTGTTGTTTGGCATATTCTATAGATCAAACTTTGGATGATATCCATAGTTGGAATAAAACAGTATTTGTTGAGTTGAGGCATGAACAATATTATTATATATAAATTCTACTAATGGTTGATATAAGATCCAATCATCTTATTGATAACTAATGCTCCAATGTAAATATTGCTTCAAAACTTGGTTAATTTATTATATTTAGCCATCAATTTGAGGATAGAAAGCTGAAGAAAATTTAATATCCACCTTCAATATTTCAGAAAGATATTTCCAAAACTTAGATATAAATTGGGGTCCTCAATCAAATACAATATGATCTGGTAGGCCATAATATCAATATATATTGTCAAAAAAAAGCCTTGTTATTTCTTCACTACATGCAGTCTTTTTACAAAGGATCAAATGAGCCATCTTTGTGAGCCAATCAACCACTACAAAGATATTGTCTAATGAATTGGATGGCGATAGATCTATAATGAAGTCCATCAAGATAGACGACCATGATCATCTTGAAACAAGCAACGGTTGTAAAAGTCTATAAGGACAATGTCAAAGATTTTTAGATCTTGAACAGATGTTGGAAGAGAGCATAAAGTCTTTCATAGCCTTCTACAATTAAAGCCACTAAAAATCTCAAGAAATAAGTTCTAAGGTCTTATTAAATCCAAAGTGACCCGCAGTAGGAAAGTCATGGTGACATTGAAGAATACGCAATCGTGTTGGTCCTTCTGGGATATACAAACGATCTTCAAAGTATAAAAGGCCTTCCTCAAATTTAAACTTTTCAATATTTTCTTCCAAGTGATGCTTGACATCAAAGGCCAAAGCATTATTAGTGGTTGCAATATATACTTCATTAAGGAAACAAGGATCGATAGGCGCCAATATAATAGTCGCACAAGAAAATAATTATTTTGGTTCTAACAAAGTTGTATATTGTTGATCAAACGCTGTCTCTCCTACCTTTGGTACAATATATGATCTCTTGAATGAAACATTAGATAATCCTTATTGCTTTCTAGAGCAATAAGTGATAACAAAATTAAATCGAGATAATGACATATTCCATTGAGTTTGGCTTTGGTTAAGAATCCAAGATGATATAAAATATTCTAAATTCTTGTGATTTGTATATACAGTCACACAATGCATTATTCTTTCAAAAAAATGATGCCATTCTTGAAAAGAATCTACAATAGCAAAAATCTCTTTATCATAGATTTCATAATTAATTTTGGTAATAAAAAACTTTTTAGAATAAAATATAATAGAATGGAATTTTTTGTCTATACCTATTTGTGAAGGTACAACCTCTAGTACAAAATGTGAAGCATCAATCTCCAAGTAGAATGCCTTTGTGAAGTCTGGATGCATCAATATTGGAGAAGTAGTAAATGTCATCTAAAGGTCTTAGAATGCCTTTTCAGCTTGAGGCCCCCATTCTAATTTATCCTTACATCTAAAAAAATATTGTATGTCTCTTACAATCTTCGGAATGGCCCATTGCATAACCGCCTCTACCTTCTTAGGATCTATTATCAAACTCTCAATAGATACAATGTATATCAAAAATTCTATCTTAGGTTGGTGAAATATATATTTCTCTAGTTTGACAAACAAACTTGTATCTTAGAGCTTTTATAATACCAACTTAACATGTTCCTTGTATTCCTCCATATTTTTTGAGTAGATCAAGATATCATCAAGATAAATCATTCCAAACTTGTCCAAATACTCTCGAAAGATATCATTCATTAAATACTAAAAGATAGTGAGTATATTTGTTAGTCCAAAAGGCATGATATTATATTCAAAATGTCCATACTTTATCCAAAATGGTCTTCCATTCATCTCCCTCCTTGATCCATATCACGTTGTATGCTCTGCAAAGATCTATTTTAGTATAGATCTTGGCTTGGCCGAGTTGTTCCAAGAGTCCTAAAATTAATGGTAGTAGGTAATAATTCTTTATTGTTATTTTATTCAATCCTCAATAATCAATGCGCATATATAAAGAACCATCATTTTTCTTCACAAAAAGTATAGATGCACCTGTTGGAGACTTTGAATGCCTGATGAAGTTCTTTGCAAGATTTTCATCAATATAATCTTTCAATACTGAAAGCTCATTTTAAGAATGATTATAGATTGGGCCAAAAGGTGGTTGTGTTCCTTCATTAAGATCTATAGCAAGCATAGGGTTGGTGCTCCAACAATATATCAGCATTTTTTTTTAAAAAAATATCTTGAAATTTGTTATACTGCTCTAAAATACTTGCCAATGAAGTCATATCTTTTTTAATTAGAGTTGCATAAATAATAAATGGTGTACCTTCTTCAGCCAATCTTATGAAAGTCCTTGCTTCAATAAATAAAGATTTATCAATTCATGGCTTTTTTATAAATTTTTTAATAGGGATTTCTATCAAAAATGTTATTTTTTGTAACCTCCAATCTATAGATGGATTATGATTTTTCAACTAAGATAGCCCAAGAATAACAAGATTTGAAGGGATCCTAATAATGTTGAATATAATTTGGCTTCTATAATCTTTGAATGACACTTTTATAAGCAAGGTTTTATGGATGACACTACCAAAGGATAAGGGTTGTCTATCTATTACGTCTACATGAATAGGTTTAGATTTAGGCTTAATTATTGCCTCATCTATGAAACAAGCAAATGCCCCTGAATCTAACAAAGCGGTTGTCTGAAGCTTTTGAGGGCCAAAATACAAAGGAATTGTAAAATAATGAGTCGGTTGAGCAAAAAGAAAAGAATCTGAATAATTTTATAATGTTGAATTGTCCAACTACATTGTCTCTATTGTGGTTGAACATTGTTGTTTTCCTAAACAATTGCACTCTTGATTTTAGTATTGTCTTGATTTTATTTATTCAGGCAATTATCAACCTTGTGGCCTTCCTTGCCACAATACAGGCACAAACCTTCTTCCATCCGACACTTCTTTTCTTACAGACTAGGAAGTTTAAATTGTACTAAATCAAATTGTATATCTTCTATTTTTGAATGTAAATTCAAAATACTTGTTGATGTAATAGGGATAAGTCAAATTGCGTATTGTCTTGTTAGAGGCCATGAACGTTAATCTTGTCGACATTAAAATAATTGATTATCACATTTTACAGCTTGGCTAATGGCTTCATTGAGCAACTGTAGATCCAAAAGCGACAATAACAAATCCTTCACATCATCTCTTAATCTCTAATAAAATTGGCTCATTAAGGCTTCTTCATCTCAATTGATATTGCATGCTAATTGCCTAAAATTGAATGTATAGATTGATGTAGAGCACACTTTTTGATATAATACTCAGATCTTAGCTATTATCCATCAAGCCTTATCATGTTTTCTAAATGCTTTCACAAATACTTTCATAAAAACTTCAAAGTTGCTCAAAATTGGTGATTTTTTTTTAAATAAGAGAACAAACTAAAATAGTAGTTATTCCATAAACAAGATATCAACCAATCCAACCTATGATTCTTTTATCAGATAAGTATCAGGTTATAGAACTGTTATCAATTGAATTTGATTGACAAATCCTCAAAACTTTAAACACGTACCATTATATTTTTCTAGAAGACTAACTCAAGGCTCCTTATATTGTCGAGCAAGTGGATTTTTTGACGTAGTATAGGTAGTATTACATCTTGAAGTGTAGAAGTTGGCAGTGGATGTAGTTTAGATTGTGATACTCTAGTTGTTGCATCGTTACAAAGTTTTGCAATAATCCCTTCAATCTCCACAATTCTAGCAAATAAAGTAATAAGAGCACTTATAATGGCATCCAACTTAGACTCAAAAGATTCAGTCATACTAATGTCTTAACCTCCAGCCATTCTAAGAGAAAGAAAAAATGAATCTATAAGAAAGCAATATCAATTTAGAGGAGGATAATCTATAACCTCTAAAATGCTTTAAGACCTTCAAGGAGAGGGGTGATCCACTCTCTTATAAGAAGGACAAAGCTCCAATATTGCAATGAAGGAAAAATCAATTTAGAGGAAGATAATCTACAACCTTTAAAATGCTGGTATACCTTTAAATAGAGAGATAATCCACTCTCTTATAAGAAGGATCTAGCTTTGATATTGAAGATGAAGTTAGTCTCAAGAAATTGTCAAGGACATGAGAATAAAAAACAAGAGACTTAAAACCAAGACAAGGCTTCCAAAAGAAACCAACAAGAACTTGAATTAAACAGATGAATATACAAATAACACCAAAAAAGGTGAATTAGAATTCCAAGAGATATATTGTTGAGATTGAAGAATTCTTCAACTTTGATCCCTATATATACTCTTGTCTAGGATGCTTCCTGAGTGACTTCTATCAAATTAAGAAGCTTCTCAAGCAGATTCTACTAACTAGGAAGCTACTTGAGTTTCTTCCACTAATTGAGAAGCTTAATGAGCTCCTTCTACTAACTAAGAAACTTTTCAATCAACTTTCACCAATTAAGAAGCTTCTAGAATATTCTAGAGGATTTTATGAACCTCCGAAAAGTATGTCCTTAACAATATTATCAAATAAAAGTTTCATTGTTTTTTCATCCATAATAGAATTTGTATAAGATACAAAATATACCATCTTAGTTAAATAATCCACTATCAGAAAGATAGAATTATAAGAATTTGGAACTAAAAGATTTGAAATAAAATCTATTGAAATAGATGGCTAAGATTGCTTTAAAATATATAGATATTGAAGAAATTCATTAGATCAATGATGTGGAGTTTTTGCTCAAGAATAAGTATGATAGGATTGAACAAATTCTTTGACTTCTTTCTACATTTGAAACCGCCAAAAACTTTTAAGATAAGCTCTAAAATTTTGTTATATTCAAAGTATCCTAATAATACAAGATCATATTGTACTTATAATAAATGTTATTGTATTTGATTTTTTAGAATGTATAAATATCTTTTATTATAAAGAAGGTTGTTTTTGAACTCAAATTTGGTAGAATCATTATGAAGATTATTATAAACATCAAGAACAAGAGGGTTTTTTTAATGTACTTGAATAAGCTTCATAAATAAAAGTAGTATTAATTAGAATTATTAATTTAATGGCTTAAATATCTATTTTTTTATTTTAAAAGAATAATTTATTATTGATCATATATTATATTTTCTTTCTTTGATATAAGATAAGAATGTTTAGACAAGGCATTTGACAATCTTTATTGTTTTCAAGATAATATGTATTATTAAATATAAATTATGACAAAGATATGTTTCAATGGACTTGGCAATAATTTAAGATACATGTTGATATGAAATATTTAAGATTCTTATAATTAATACAAATTATAATTAAATGAGAAGCACATTTTAGATAGTGATGCTTTTTTTAAAATAAATCAATAATAATAAAAAAATTCCTTGTTATGAATTTTATAATTAATCTTAGTTACTAAGAATTTTTTTGAATAAAATACAATAAGATGAAGTTTATCATCTTCATCTATTTGTGATAGAATTGTACCTAATATAAAGTCTAATGCATCTATTTTCATTAAAAAATGGCTTTAAAAAATATAAAAAATAAAAAATAAAAAATAAAATAATTTTTTTTTTCAAATCTTGAAATAATATCTTTGCATCTTTTTTTAAATCTAATTTTTCTTTAGAAGTCAATTATATAAGGAGAATAGTAAATTAAAATAAATTCTTGATAAATATCCAATGATGATTTATAAATCCTAAAAAATATTGGATATTGCATTATTATAAAGAAAAAAGAGCCATCTTCAAGAAATCACTAAGATTTTGGCTACCTATTAGGTGAGAAAAAAAAACTAGAAAAACCATGAGAAAATAAAAAATTGGAAGTAAATCCAAATTTTATATATTTTACACTTTTTAAATTTTTATGAGTTTATATATGGCTATTTTAGCATAAATCTAGGCCAATCTAGTCAATATCTAGTGATACCTGATACATGTGGCATACTACCTTGATACTTACTTATATCCACCTATATTGTCTTAATATCCGTCAATATTTGCCCATACTATCTTTCATATTCCACTGATATCTGCTAGAATGTTAACAAAATATTTGGACTAATATCTAATTGATATCTAAAAAGATTCTTTGAAGAATTTCAAATTGATATCCTAAAATGTCCTAAAGATTTTTTAATTGATATCCTTATATTATCTTTATTCATATTTTAGATATACTTTGACTTTTATCCTAAAGATTCTTTAGTGATTCTTTGATTGATATTTTAAAATATCCTAATTTATAATCTAATTTATATTCTAAACATTCTTTGGTGATTTTTTGATTAATATTCTAAAATATCTTGATTTATATCTTAATTTATATTTTAAATATTTTTTGGTGATATTGATTGATATCTTAAAATATCTAGATTTATATCTTAAAAATTCTTTGATGATTCTCTATGATATCTTGAGATATCTTAATTTATACCTTGATTTATATCTTAAAGATTCTTTGATAATTTTTCAATTGATACCTTAAAATATCTTGATTTACATCTTGATTTATACGTTGAAGATTTCTTGGTGATTCTTTGTAATATTTTGAGATACTCTGATTTATACCTTAAAGATTTTTTAGAATATTCTTTAATCAAGTCTAAATCTTGTCATGTTTTAATCCTATTTATATTATAATTTTGAACTAACTCTATTTTAATCTTATTTATATTATGGTTTTAAACTAGTCCTATATTTTATCTCAAATCCATACAAAATCTTCACAATTATCCTCAAATTTTTTTCTTAATATATATACAAAGATATTTTAGGAAGATAAAGTACAAAAAACCGTAAAAAATAATCTAAAAAAATATAAAAAATAGACATTGTGCATCCTTGCTATATCCTTTTCAAGAAAATCCTTGAAAACCTCCAAAAAAAGAGAGCATTGATAACACTAGTAGGGCTTAAATCAGCGGCAAGTCTAATATTTAGGCAATATCTAGTGTCATATAGTAACACAGCAATTAGGTAAAAGAAGAAAAGAATGATTATATTATAAAGGAGTTCAAATGAAAATATTTTAGCAAATTATCTTTAAAATATAGATAATAGATAAAAAAGTAATAAAATTTAAATAATATTATTCTTGTCATTTTATAGAAGAGGCTTCTATTTACTTTGTATAGTCATAAATAAAACAAAATAAAATAGAATAGAAAAATAAATGATATAGGCATCTTTAGAAAGAAATTAAAAATAGGTTTTAATAAAATTTATTTCAAAATTCCAAAAGTTGATATCCAGAGAGGACTAGCTATGAACATGGATAAAAATCAAACCCTAAGGCAAAAAACCATGTACCTACAAAGGACGGAGAGTTCTTTAGAGCTCAAAGAGTTGGCTTTGAGAGTAGACTAGAGAAGATTTGTTTGAGCATTGATTTGGAGTAATTTGGATAGATATTGATTTGTAAGAGCTTTACAAAATCAAGATTGATTTGGGTGACTCCAATTTTTATGAAATAAAAAGAGGTTTACAATTTTGAGTATTTTGTGAATTTGATTATAGATCTATAAATAAAATTTTGTAGCTTTATGATTGTAGTTGTGTTAAGTGTATAATACAAGTTTAAGCTTGGCTTAATGGTTTTATCAAAGATTATTGAAGTTCAAGTGGATTGAGGTCTTAAAAATTGGATTTTAAAAGTTAGTGCGGATTTTTAAGATATTTAGCAATCTACTAGTTGGATTGAGGTGAGAATTATTTTTATGGATGATAAACTTGATTTACTATCTGTGTGTGAATTTTAGAAGTAATTTAATGGTATAAAAAGAAGATATTGATGCTAGGAGATTGATTTATTAGGATTTGTTAGGATTTATTAGAATTTATTTATAATTTGATTAGGATTTGATTAGAATTTGATTAGAATTTGATGAGGATTTGATTAGGATTTGACTAGGATTTGATTAAGATTTTATTAAGATTTAATTAAAATTTGACTAGGATTTGACTAGAATTTGATTAGAATTTGATTAAGATTTTATTAGGATTTGATTAAGAATCCAAATTAAGATTTTATTAGGATTTGATAAAAAAATATTAATATAAAAATCTAACTAAGATTTGATTAAGATTTGATCATATTTTTATTTTTATTTTTATTTTTAGATTTTTATATTAATATTTCTTTAAGATTTTTTACTATTTTTTATGATTTTTTTAAAAGTTCTTTAAGATTTTTTTGTATTTTTTTAATGATTAATTAAAATTTTAATTAAACTTCTTTAATGGTTGAACATACTTGTTATTCTTTAATTATAATTTATATATAGTTCTATTAAAGGTATTAGAACTTGTAGTTGTAATTTTTCTTTTATTTTCCATAGCCAAATATCTAGTGCATTCTCAAGCAAGACTTCACATAATACAACATCGGCGATATCTTACACGTGTGGCATACTACTATGATGTAGCATACTATCTTGATATCCACTTATATCTACATATATTGTCCTAATATTCACTGATATCTACCAATATTATTCCTAATATCGCGCTGATATCCGTTGAAATGTTAACAAAACATCTAGACTGATATTTGATTGATATCTAAAAAGATTCTTTAAAGAATCTCAAATTGATATTTTTGAGATATCTTAAAGATTCTTTGATTGATATCTTGAAATATCTTAAAGATTCTCTAAGTGATATCTTAAAATATCTTAAAGATTTTTTAATTGATACTTTTATATTATCTTGGTTTATACCTTGAATATATGTTGACTTATATCCTAAAGATTATCTAAAATA
This sequence comes from Physcomitrellopsis africana, assembly GCA_036785485.1. Lineage (NCBI taxonomy): Eukaryota > Viridiplantae > Streptophyta > Bryopsida > Funariales > Funariaceae > Physcomitrellopsis > Physcomitrellopsis africana. The sequence continues at coordinate 102,724 of JAWRVF010000642.1, forward strand.
TTTTTTAATTGATATCTTGAAATATTCTAATTTATATCTTGATTTATATCCTGAAATTCTTTAGTGATTTTTTTTTTTGATATCTTAAAATATCCAGATTCATATCATGATTTATACCTTAAAGATTCTTTGGTGATTTTCTATAATATCTTGAGATATCCTCATTTATATCTTGATTTATACCCTAAAGATTTCCTAATATTTCTTTATGATACCTTGAGATATCTTAATTTATATTCTAAAGATTTTTTAAAATATTCTTTAGTCAAGCCCAAATTTTGTCCAATTTAATCTTATTCACACTATAGTTTTAAAACTAGCCTTATATTAACCCTGTTTATACTATAATTTTTTAACTAGCCTTATATTCATCTTATTTACATTAAAATTTTTGAACTAGCCCTATTTTAACCTTATTCACATTGCAGTTTATATAGACCTATTCAATTTTGATGTACTTGTTATAAGTGCATCATGACAATGTATAGTTCTTAAAATTATCCAATCTATGATAATTTATACTTTCTTAGAAACCAGTTGTAATTGTGATTTGAAATTATATATTCCAAAAACTCTAATAAATAAAGATTAAAATAATTTATTTATATTTAGACTAGATCTTAAAGAGATATTTTATAATTTCTAATCAATCTTAAGATTATATAATTTAAACCAAAGAAGGCAAAATATCACTACAATTGAAAGACATTAAATAATGAATACAATGGAAAGTTAGAAATATAATTTTTTATTTTTATTTTTAAAATATAAAAAGATATATTTTTATTAGAAATTATTAAATTATTAAGTGATAATTATAAAAGAAATCAAAACTTATATTTTAAAATTTTGGATGAAAGTAAGAAATATAAATCTTATTAAAAGAGAAAAAAAAAGAGGAGGAAAATAAGAATAATTACACCTAATAGACATTCTTATTTATAAGAATCTAATTTTGTTATTTTTTAGCCATATATTTATAAATTTTTAGAAATATCTATTTTTAAAAGTATATATATATTTTTTAGCTATTTTAAAGATTTTTTTTATCAACTAATTTTATTTTATTTTATAAATATATTATAAATTATATTTTTTATTTTGAAATAATTCTAAATTTCTTATCTAAAGATTATGTTGTTTTGTATTCCTACATAGTTCTTCTTAGAAGCTTTAATACTTTCTTGTTTTAGATACTATTGTTGACAAAATAGTAGAATAAACTTTTATCCTAATCTCAAATCATTTGGATTACTGATTATTTTTAATTTTTATATAATAATATTTCTTCAATGACACGTATATTATATTTTCTATTAATATTGTTATTTATTTTCTTCCTCCAATTGCTAGCTACTATGCCTTAATACATAATAGTTAGATAAAAATAAATTCTTTTTTTTATTTTTAAATTATTTCATGTAGATTTCTAATTTATTTAAAACTAAAGATTTAATATATTAATTCAATTAGTTATTTATTTTAGTATAGTTGGGATTTATTTTCTAATTGATATTTTTTTCTTTGTATATATTATTTCCTTAAGGTATAGAGTCTTCACTAATATAAGTCTAATAGGTCAAACTCAAAATATATAATTGGAACAAAAAAAATAAATAAGAAATTTGTAGGCTACATAGAGACTACATGTGGTTGATGCTTGGTTTTCATTGAAGATCATTTAAGAATTTATATTCATATCTTTTTTCAATATGTAAGTGTATTGACATATTAAATATATATCTTATTATCTATTATTAAATAAATTAAATTTTTATGAATCTTATCCATATATATAATTTATTAGAATTTAGAAGGTAAATAAATATTAATTATTCAAAATAATAATAATAATAATAATAATAAAGTACATATTTTTATTTTCTCATACACCTATTTAATTATTAATTCTAAAAGAATTTGATTTGTGATAAAGAGTCTAAATCCACTAATTAGAGATTTGGAATTTGATCATTTTCTAAATACATTGGTCATCTATAAATTCTAGAGTGCAAGTAGTGAATATACTCTTGGTTGAGGAATTTTGCATGATTATAAACCAAGTATCTCTAATAAGTCATGTGGTATTTTTTGTTGATGCTTTATCAACTTTTGCACATTCTCTTCCATACATTGGATCATATGGTGAAGTTAGAGGTATGTCTAATCAACTAATACTGACAAAGATGCCATCTAATCCTTTTTACTAGATGGATTATTTGGCTTAAAATCTTTAAAAAAGAGATAAGATAGAATTATTGCAACATTAAACCTTTGAGGATGCATCTTGCTAATTAGGCATTTAAGGTGGTACAAATGTACCTTGCTTAATTTATACGCCTTAAGTAATATTCTTTGCTTGCTTAATAATATTTGCTAGAATAGAGGTTGTTCATAAACTTATAACCTTGCTTTTTCTATAATTTATTTAAAAATGTGAAATTTTATAATTTAAATGAGAAATTTTTGGCAACCATACTTGTATGGTGACTTCCCACAAGACATTTCAATGAGACTTTGTTCATATGTTCAAGTTGTTCTTTTTGGATTTCAAATCGACTATGGTTTCAACGCTAATCTATTCTCATCTGTGTTTAACCAATCTCTGGGGATTAGTCCGGTTAGTCTCTTACATCCTCTTCATGTAGGAGAATTCATGGAAGTACCTAAAATTCCGTTGATCCTATGTTCAATGAGTGCTGCTCCTGGTGCATCTTCATAGATCGCTATTGGGAGCATTAATCAATTGATGTAATCACAAGTGCATTGTCTTCAACCAGCTACATCTGTCAGATGTTATTTCTATTGTCTCACTTCCTTCAATGCAAACTGCATACTCGATTCTCATCTGGTTACTTGTAGATTTCAACAATGTTTTCAATCACCAATAGCAATTGGTTGCATGTGATAGCAGCTGCCACATTACAAATCACAAGTTGTATTGTGAATGCTTTATAGTTGCAATTTGGATTGATTGATGATGACTACGGAAAAGACTGAAGATTCCCAAAGTAGTGTAATCAAAAACAAGGGGAGAGTTTGGTTGCATTTGAACTAGGTTAAGTATGAGAAAGGAATGAAAAGGTGACCCTTAGAGTTGTAAAGAGGGCTGATGCTTTTAAATAATGTTGTTTGGGAGTATACACTTGGGAACTATGAAATTTCATGACCCCACATAAATTATAAAACCTCACATAATTTATAAAATTCCATCCACCAAGGTTATAAATTAAGCATGGTACATCTGTATTTGCCGCTAAGAGATTTGCACATATCCAGCAATATAATTTTCAAATGCAAAGTTTGCAACAGTGGGAAGTTGAACGCTCACGTGAATTCAACCAGTTCGGGTACATTGCAACAGCACAAGCTACCACATAGCTTGTGCATCGGCTGGGCACCTGTTCACAACCGGTCACATATTCAACCACAAGTTGAGAAGTTGATTTTGTCTGCACAAAAATGGATGCACCTTGTAGGGGCTCCACACCAACAGTAGCAGCAGTCATCCTTCAAAGGCCCAAATTGGAAGAAAACGACGCGCTCTGCCTACAGGTTCTTGGGGTTTAATTGACCATAATCTAAACCTAACACTCTTGGTGTAAAAGTGGCAAAGAATTTTTTACTCAATTTAATCAAAACAAAACTTACACCTAAGACCATCTCCAAATAAGTATCTCAATTTGCTGCAGCACAAAACTGCATCAAGTAGGAGCTCATCGATTATAGCCTAGAAGTCGGGTCTATTCCGAAACTGGTTAGCTGTAAAATAACAAAAGACCTAAAGAGCTTGATGAAGAAAGAACAAGGAATAGTTTAAAACATTTTCTTTGTCTTACAATCCAACCCAATATGAGCGACCATTGGGATTGTGCACGGGTGAAACATCTGGTGAAGTGACAGACCACTCATACCAGACTTTGCTGGGTCCTACACAACGCCAGAAATGAAGTTCTAAAGCTGAGCCTGCAGGTACATAAATAGGCCTTCGAAGGGGGAAAAATATGGCAAACCAACTAAACATGTCGGGAGTAGCAGTAGACGGCTCAATCCCAAGGTGTACATCTTTATACAGCACGGCATCAAAGTAGCCTCCAAATCCATGCACCAGAGCGCTGCCGGTATCCTCCGGGAGCTCAAACAACATCTTCTTGTACCTTCGATTATCAGTCTTGCCTCCACCGAACTTGGGATGCTCGAATGTGAACACTTCCTGCGGCGGTGCCAGCCTTGACACACTGTGCAGCTTCACCACATAAGCTGTCTCAAAGTGAGCCAAATCATTATATGATTTGACGTCATTGTGCAGCTTGGACGCAGTGATGGGACCTATGAAACTTGTGTAGGACGACGGTATGGATATACCGTCTGGTTTTAGGAATCTTTGAGCTCCATCAAGACATTCTGGAGAAAGCTCGTTATCTCCAAAAGACCCTAGCAGTTCACTCACAAGTATATCAGCTTGCTCCGGAGCATTCCATTCTCGCATGTCACAAGAGACAACGGTCACTAAATCTTCCCAACCCTCTAGCTTGATCAAGCTGTGAAGAGTGACTACCGCATTTGGATTCTTTTCGACTGCATACACCCTAAGACGGCGTCCAGCTTGCTCAGCAGCTTGCAAAGACGCACGCACTAGTGGCCCCCGTCCGGCTCCAACGACCATAAGAACCACGGTCGTCTGATCATCCGGCACACGATCCGTCAGAGCGGCGAAAACTGCTTTCTGATATTGACTGTATTTTGTGGAATCTTTTTCAAACGTCTCATATGTTTGGGCCTCCAGATTATCCATTAGAGGCTGCAGAGGCGCTTGCAAAAAATCCCTATATCCTATTTCAAACCGCTCTTGCTCGGTAGGGGGGTCCATGCGGCGATACAAGTATCCAATATACTCCAGATATGGCCGCAAAGGGTGTTTGGGGAAAACACCATCCTCGGAGCCATTCGCACTGCTCTCGCTGCTAGCAGTATTATTTTCTGAGCCATCCACGAGATGCATCGGATCTCCCGAGACAATAATTTGCACATTATGGTTAAAGAGACTGGTAATAAAATTCTGGTGCCTCTTAGGAAGGCAAGGGTATCCCCGTTTGTTGGTAAGAAAAGCGCTAGTATGGACTATAGCGGCTCGCAGAGGCTCTCCTGTCCATCTCTTTAAGGAACTCGGGGAAGGTAAAGAGCCCGTAATGTCGAGAGCAACTGAAAGCTGGCTGTGATGCTCACACAAAGACCGAAACGTGTTCCACCATTCCCAAGAATCGTTCAGCGGCCTACCAGAAAGCGGATCCCGCTTCAAAAACACGGCATCCTCCTCAGGGGTCCCCTCTACGGCCTGCAGCTCCGGAGCGACGAGCGGAATCCGAAGCCACAGCTGGAGATTGCTGAGCCCTTGAAGCAATTGATTCACACATCGTGCATAATTAGCACAGATAAGAGGGCGCGGGGTAGGCAGCAAGCAAGCCTGCAGGGAGAGATGCGTCGCCCAGCTGAGTTCCTGCTTCAGGGTGACCTCCGCATCCTGGCGAGCCAACTCATCCGGCGAGTCAAGGTCAATCCAAGGACTCATCTTGCCCACCACATGGCTGCTCCATTGCGAGGGGCTGAGTACCAAATCGGACCCAGCAAACGGTGGGGGCCCTGGCTTCCCCTCGCTGGGCCTGTAGTTTGGATCCGTGAGGGACGCAGCGATGAAATCAAACTGCCCGCCCAGCGCGAACGCCAGCGCATTCTGAATGTCATCGCTAAACCCTACCTCAACCCCACAGTAGCGTGCCTCGCTGCTATCGCCTGCCCTCTGCGCCAGCGGCATCCTGGAAAATCTTCAAAATTCCCTTCACCCTCTCTACGACCACTCCCAGCGCAATCCCCCGCCACCGCCACCGCCCCTCTAAACCCAACTCATCTCTACAACAACACACAACCAATCTCGCCTCAAGAACTCCGCCACTAACAGACCTAAACCCTAAACTTCGAGCTACGAGTTCCTGCAAAAACACTGCAAACTAAACGGCGACTGCCATAAGCAAGCTGAAGTACTGGTCGGACACAGTGCAAGTTGCAGCAATGTCAGGAAAGCCCGGAGGACCAGAGTTTTAGGGTTTAAGAAACGACGAAGCTCCGCTTGGGCTGCAGAGTGGGCTGCAGAGGCTGGTCACGAAGCCATGAACGGAAAAGGCTGGGAAGTCCAGGTTTGGGCAGGAGGAGCTTCTGCGAAACCCTAAGGCCCAAATATCTAGACGACCTGTACAGGGGAATCATGGGCACGGCCACAGGCCCCGCTCCCCGCCCACGACACGGTGGTCCGGCTGTCCAGCCTGGCGCTCTGCGTGCCCTGAAGCCGAGGGCACGACCAACGCCGATTTGTTTCTAAAAAAGAAAAAATGAGTTGTTGTGAAGTTGGATGCTGCTGTGTCCTTCATCCCAAGTCGTTTTTTTCTTAAATTTTTTTTTTATATTCTTAAAATAGTATCATAAAAATGAATATTTTTCAATTACAATAATGTATAAGAATTTTGGTTTTTGGGTTTTAAAATATATATTTAAAAAAACATTATCTCCACATTATCTCAGCCTATATTCATTGTAATCAAAAAGCATCTGAATAAAGTATCTTCCAGCATGGGTAATATTATGTTTGTAAGATGAAAAACTTTAAATCATAAATTTAAATTTTGGTATCATATATATATATATATATATATATACACACACATGTGTTTCATTTCAAACTAATTTGTGGTGTAGAACCAAAATAACATACCTGAAAATATTGTATCTTGCACTCTATAAATGCATGTCAATTGAAAGTTCTTCTTTCCAAATGAATTTATTATTTTATTTAAAAGATAGAGAATACCATTTCAATAGCTAAAAATTCATGACATATAAAAAATTATTGAGCTCATTATTGTCATTTTTATCTAATTTTATTATATTTTTAATAAGATTCTATACAAAGAAAGAAATAAATAAAAATACTAAATTATTTTGATAATTTTTTATAATTAATGTGTATAAATTAATCTATTATTATATTTTTATATTTTTATATATTGAATATAAATTTTATTAAAATATCAATAAAATATTAATAATTACCACAAAAATATATAAAAATAGAAATTCATAAAGATTTTGATTTTTTTTGAATGATTGTTTTATTTTTATTTTTTTTGCTAATGAAGCTTTATATCAAGGTTCAATATATCTATATAATTCAATTCATATTTTCATTCATTATATATTAATTGCTAAACATGTATAATATTTGAGTTGTTTCATAAAGTTTGGATTTGATGTAATTATTTTACAATATTGTCTATGTGTCGAGGTCACGAACTGAAACAAATGCATAAGTTAGTGAAAACTATATCGAAAGAAAATGACAAAGAAAAAACAAGAGAGTATGTATATTAAAAAAGAAACTGGAATGACTATTACCAAAGATTAGAAAATATATGAGACTCTTGAACTAGACTAGAAGCAAGAAAGGAATTGACAAGAGTGAAGAAGGCTTCACTCTTGTCTCTATATATGTTATCTATCTAAGAACTATGTGGCGGCGTTCTATAGGACTTCCTATATGTGTCCAACTTGCAAGACACATGTCAAACTTGCAAGATAAGTTTCTTACATGTGTGCCATGTACTTAGCTCGTTTCACAAGCTACCAATATGTACAATACGTGACTAGCTTGTTGGCCAAGTTTTTAGCCTACCAATCACCTATAGACATGTATAAAAATGAATTTAGATCTATGAAGCTTTTAGGAAGCTTCTCTATAAGATATTATTAAATTAATTTACTTTTATCTACTTCTATCTATCCATATTAACCAAATGATAATTATAGTAAATCTTGTCTGTGACATTATTCTCCCTTCTAGGGACAAATTCCACAAGGAGCGGTAATTATGTTGTTGTGTGGCATGAATTTCTATCTGGGAATATACTAGATACATGACTATGGAGAATTTACTTGAAACTTATTGGCAAGAGTCCAGTAAGTGATTTATCCTTAATAAAAATGACAAATAATGTAATGGTATTACAAAAGAGAAGTTATATTGGTAAACCCTTTTATATTTAAGTAGGTTTGTACAAAAAAGCCCAAATTGCTACAAAACCCTTCAATACCTTATTCTCCCACAAGGACTTAGTTTTTTTCTAAACTTTAGAATTCAATAACTCTTGATCTAGTCATTTAATTTCTTTAAATTTTTTCCAAAATATAGTTAATATTCTTAAGTTTTACCAAAAAAAATCAACTATAAATTCACTTTCAATTATTTGATATTTTAAAAATCCTAGCAGGTGCTTAAAACCCTAGTTCAAAGATACTTGAGCACTATTTCCTTCGTATCTCACAAACCCAAAATCTTAATACCAAAATTTTTTTGCACATAGTCTTATAATATAAACAGATACACTCTCAAAAATTTTGAGCCAAAAAATTATCAAACTGCCTAAAATATAGTTCAAAACATAACTACTAGTTAAGTAGGATCACTTACTATCCTTGTCACGGACATACTTCAAGCCACTACTAGAACTTTTTGTAATCTTCTAGAACCTTCTATAGCTTTCAAGAATCTTCCAAAATCTTCTAGAATCTTCTTTAATCTCTAAAAATCCTCTGGAATCTTCTTTAATCTTCTAAAACCTCCCGTAGATTTTTTAGAATCTTCTAGAATCTTCTTCAAGCTTCTAGAATATTCTAAGATATTCTTAAGATCCTCTAAAATCTTCTTCAATCTTCCAAGATCTCCCGTAGATTTTTTAGAGTCTTCCAAAATCTTCTTCACGCTTTTAGAATATTTTAAGATACTCTTAGAATGTCCAATATGACATAAGGCCTCATAGTATAAATAAGAGGCAAGACTAAGGAGCACCTCAGTCTTGCCATCACAAGTCTTGGAGCAATCTAGAGTGCTATCTTCTTCTTGATATTAATCCAGTTTCTTATTCTTGATCTAATTCTAGTTTTTGTCGATCCAGTTCTTTGTTCTTGAAGTTATTTTGGTTTTGAATTCTTCTCCTTGATTCTTGGCTAACCTGCTATCTTGCATCCTGGACAGTTTGACAAGATTGACTTACATAATCATATCAAAGCTTAGATCTCTTGATAGAGAGTGGATTATCTCCTTCAAGATATTATTGTGTTCTAAAGGAGTGCGGACTATCTCCCTCTAGATTGATATGCTTACTAGTTGTAGTTGATTTTTTTTTGGAAAGAGTGGATTATTCCTTTTTAAGATATATCACTACATTTTAGAAGTTGCAAATTATCCTCTTCTAAAACTAACTATCTAAAAGTATTCTTTTTAATATAGAAAATATTAACAGCTTATCAATTTATTTATTTATTTATTTTTTTTTGTTTTATTTTTTTTTAAGATGAAAATAGATCAGGTTAATGGAGATATATCCTCACAAATAGAGAATAAAGTGACAACTCTTGCACATCTTTGAATCCTATTGGATACAATATGAGAAGAAATGGCATTCTTCTATAATTCAAAAAAGGAACTGCAAATGGAGCAAGTATTTGAAGAAACTAAGCAAAAGATTCATAACTTGCAATAAGAGATTATTTGATTAAGAGAAGCAAGTGGTGTCATGTAGTAATATGTCTATTAGATAAAAGAAGAAAGGAGTGGTTATATTATAGAAAAGTTCAAATGAGAATATTTGAAAATTTTATTTTAGAAAAATAAATAATAGAGAAGGAGGTAGAAAAAAATCGAAAGGTGTTAATGTTGCCTTTTGTAGAAGTGACTTCTAATTCCTTTGTATGGCCATAAATAAGACAATTCAAAGTAGATTAGAATAATAAATAATATAGGCATCTTTAAAAAAGAGTTAAAAATAGGTTTCAAAAAAATTTATCACAAAAATCTCAAAATAGATATCCGAAGAAGACCGGTTATAAGGCAAGGTTGAAATCACATCCTAAGGCACAAAACCGCATGCCTATGGCGGATCAAAAGTTTTTTGGTAGATGGAAGAGCAGGCATGGAAAGCAAACTATAGAGGTTTTGTATAGGATTTGATTTGGAGTGATTTGGATAAAAACTCACTTTGTAAGAGCTTTACAAAGTCAGGGTTGTTTTGGGCGATTTTGGATTTTGTGAAATAAAATAGGATTTATACTTTGGGCAATTATAAAAGTTTTGTAGATTGGTTGGTATTGTTGTTGTTGATCTATGTTACAATTTTGAGCTTAATTTGATTGTTTAATTATAAGTAATTGAGGTCAAAGTGGGTTAAGGTCTTGGGAATTGGATTTTGAGGATTAGTTAGGATTTTGTAGATTTTGAGTAATTTGTCAGTTGGATTTGAGTGAAATTTGTATCTACAAATAGAAGATTTTATTTTCTATGTATATATGAAATTTGAAAGCAATTGAATGGTGAAAACAGGATGTTTAAATGCTATATTATTGACATTAAGATTGGAGAAGGAGGCCGGTTGATACCCAAACATATTTAAAGGATTTTCTTCTTTTTGGTAAGTTCGATCTTCTTCAAATTTGATGTGTTTGTTTTCAACTTAGTTATTAAAGCATGTATAAATTTTCAATCAAGATCAACAGTTTATTAGGTAGTTATTGAGGTTCTAAAACTGCCTTAGAAATTATTTAGGAATTGGTTAGGATTCAGTTAGAATTTAGGATTTGGTTAGGATTTAGGATTTAATGTTTGATTAGGATTTCATTAGAATTTCATTAGGATTTGGAATTTGGATTTAAGATTTAATATTTGATTAGGATTTCATTAAAATTTCATTAAGATTTAGGATTTGGATTTAGGATTTAGTATTTGATTTGGATTTGATTAGGATTTGATTAGAGTTTCATTAGGATTTAGGATTTGGATTTAGGATTAAGTGTTTGATTAGAGTTTCATTAGAATTTCATTAGGATTTAGGATTTGGATTTAGGATTTGGATTTAGGATTTAATATTTGATTAGGATTTTATAAAATAATAATTTTAAAAAATATTAAATTTATCTTAGGATTTAATGAAGGTTTGACTTAGGATTTGACCAAGGTTTATTTGAATTGGCTATTGTACCAGAGATAAGAAGCCATGTAAAATCTATTATAGGAAAATTTGATGGTTTATGGGAAAAATTTTCTCAAGCATTAAAGGATGAGTATTTTTTTGAAGATAGTGGTCGGATTTCAAAAAAGATATTTTTTGAATAGATTGAAAGGCTTAAGAAGGATCTTCAAGTGACAAAATTATTGAAAGAGTTTGAAAGACAATATTTCTATTTATCAAAGAAATAGAAGCTATTACTAGATCCAAGAAAAGTGGAGCTTTTTCTTCAAGTGGCTAATGGAGAATTACAAGAGAAGTTGGAAATTTTACTTGAAGATAAAGAGGAAGAAGAAGGATTGACATAAAATTGAAAGGAAGTAGAAGAAGCAATAGGATTACTTGTAAAAAGAAAAAGAGAAAAAGATAGGGTGGATATTCAAAGACCATTGCAAGCATCTAAGATAAAATTGCCTACTAACCATCCTACACCTATGATTCAACCTTCAATAGCAACATCAAAGAAAGAAGAAATGGGCATTGATGAAATCAATGAAGGATGAAGGATGAAGGATTTATAAATAAAATTTATAAAGCTTAAAGAAAAGGGCCAATCATAAAAAATATCAACAAAACAAAAATTTAGATAAATAGATGATATAGTACATAGGTGCATGTGATGTGATAGCATGGATCATTCAAGAAGGGAGTGTGAAGATTTTATAGAGGTGCTATGCAAAAGAGTTGTTTTTTTCAAAGAAGGTATGATTCATTTAAAGGAGAGTCGAGAAAAATTAGAGACAAACTTTGATAAAGGAAGAATGGAGGTACTTACAAGAGAATCATTTAAAATCTCAAGCAATAAAGCATCAACATATTGGGTGGAAGCAAATCAAGGCAAGTGTTTAAGCATAAATCTTGAACTTCCAAGAAAATCTAGTTGTTTGTGGATAAGTGCAATGAGTTATGTTAAAAGAGGAAAATTTACCAAAGATGATTTAAAACGTGTTGGCAATGACATTTGACAAATTATTGGATGGAATGATTTAGTAGATGGATTATCAGTGCATGCCCATATTGCAAGGAATCAATATGACGCATTAATAGAAGAAAAAAGAAGAAGAGATGAGAATAATGAAGGGCCATCAAAAAAGACTACAAGAAGAGAAAAAGCATGATAATAAAAAAATCCTATGCATCAAGAGACAATGGAGAATGTTCCTATAAAAGAAAGAGATTTTATAAAAGAGAAGGAAAAGGCCCCTATTTATAAATTACAATGAGATATTGAGGCTATTATTGATTTGAAGAAGGTATTAGAGGAGTAGATTTTAAGTAGAAAGATTAAATTTACAATTGGTCAGATTTTAGGAGTTGCAAAACACAAGTTTCATAAAGTTATTATTGATACAATAAAAAGAAAACAACCATCTATTGGTAATACTATAACATCAAATATGCAAGGTACAAAGGCAATAGAAAGCAATAAAGATGAAGAAATTGAAATGTAATTGGTTAGAGATGTTTCACAAGTTAAATTCTCAAATAAAAAAGATAGTACTCAAGCTTCTAGTCATTATTCTCGAAGTCTTTGGATAAGAGCTACAACGGAAATTTTAATAAAATTAAAAAAATTAGAAGAGCCGATTGTAGCATTAATTGATCATGGTTCTAAAATCAACTGATATCAAAGGAGTTATATAAAAAAGAAAAATGATCAATTGATATTGAACATGGATTTCTTTCATGATCAACACAAACAATTAAAAATGGATGATAAGATCAGCAAACAATCCAAAGGCAGAATTGTATGGAGTTTGTCTAAATATAAAGGTGATGATAGGAGATGTCATTAATGAATAACATTTCTTTGTATTAGATATGTATATATATCCAATTATATTGGGACAACCATTTATTACTATCATAAGAATAGAAATAAAGATTATGGATGATGATTCAGCCTATATAAGAATAAGAAGCTAAGATGGAATAAAAGCAGTTCAATTTTTAACTGTTTGTGTCGATCATGAAAGAAATCATGATAAGTTGAGATAAAAGCCATTATCAAATGAGAATTTTGAAGACCTTGAGGGTTTTTACTGCATACTATTGTAAAAGAGGATTGCAATAGGTTAGAAGAAGATATGTTCCTACTAAATTTAACAAAGATGACATTACCTATTGGACTTATTGGATTGAAACAAGACGGTGTATTATCTTTTGAAACTATTGAAAGGATGAAAAGAATAGATAAACGTTATGTTAAAAATATGAAAAAAACTTTGAAAAAAAATAGAAGATTAATTAAAAATGAATTTATATCAAGAACATTTGAAGAAGTAGGATTTGCGGATATTACAAGAGAATTAAATTATTTATTGCAATGTAGATTATAAGGAGATAATAAAGTTATGAATGTATATTCTAAAGAATTTTATGATGAAATTCAAAATTTTATGAAAAATTTAAGTCGCCAAGAGGTACGTGTTGAAACTAAGTATAAATCAGTGACAAAAAAGATTAAACCAGTGGCTTTGCCACTACCATCAGATTATGAAGAAAAGATGAGAAGAGCATCTACACAACCAAATTTGAGAGATCCTAGGAAGATAGGGCATGAATTTATAGATGCTATATTAGATGGATTAAAAATTAGATATAAAAGATTTTTCACAAAATGTGGAAAAAAATGCTTTAGAAATATGCTTTCACAACATGAAAAGGCTTTTGTATTTCAAGCATATAAAATTGGATGTGTTGATCCAAATATTATAGTACCTATGGTTAATTTTACTGTTCCTCATGAACCATGGAATTTACAACCAATTCCAATACCAAGAGCATATTTATCTAAGTTGATAAACTTACTCAATAAAAAGATTGAAATAGAGATTTTAGAACCATTTATGGCACCAAATTCAAATTGATGGTTTACGGTACCAAAGAAAAATGGAACAATGAGATTTATACACGACATGTAAGTTATAAATTATTAGAAATATGGGTTCAAGTCTAATTATGGATGAATTTGTAGAGGTATTTGTTGGAAGAGCAATCTATTTGATGGATGATCTTTACTTAGGATATGATCAATTTCAATTGGCATTACAAAGTAGAGATTTAATTACTATGAAGACTCTATTGGATTTTATAAACATGTGTACATTGCCTCAAGGGGCTATTAATTCAGTAGCTCATATGATGAATGGAATGAACAAAGTATTGAGGGAATTTATACCAGAAAAGACTATGCCATTCTTAGATGATGTTCCAATAAAAAGATGTACAGAAGAAAAAAAAGATGAGACATTGGATCAGAAAGGTTGTAGAAGATTTGTTGCAAATCATATTAGGGATTGTGAAAAGATTTTATCACAGTTGGAAGAAGTACATTTGATCTTATCAAATGCAAAATCTATGTTTGGGATAAATGAAATACTCGTTTTTGGATACATATGTGGATCATATGGACGTAAGCCAAATATTGAGAAGGTTGATATTATTAAAAAGATGAAAGAATGTGCAAACACTATGGAAGTCAAAAGATTTTTAGAAGTGTGTATTTTTTATCATATACGAATATTTCATTTTGCACATGTGGCAAATCCATTATATGACTTGTTAAGGAAGAATAAAAGGTTTCAATGGAAAGAAGAACAAAAAAAAGCTATGGAAAAATTCAAGAACTTCTTTCTTCACCTCCAATTTTGAAAAAAGTGAATTATGAATGTGGAAGACGAGTAATATTAATAGCTGATGCAAGTCCAATTGGAATAGGTTGGGCAATTGGACAAGATGATGAATAAGGGAATAGATATGTAGTACGGTTTGGAAGAAAGGTTTTGAATATTAGACAAAGAACATATGTACAAATTAAAAGAGAATCATGGGATGTAATAATTGATATGAAAAATGAAAAGAACTATTTAATTGGTGCATCAGAGTTTGTAGAAACAGATTCTTTGCCTTTACTTGGCATGATTAAAAATTGTTCAACTCTTGATATTGCTATATTAAGGTGGATAGCATATATCAAATCTTTGAATCCAAAGTTTAAATACATTGCAGGGAGGAATAATTCAATTGTAGATATATTATCAAGGGCAAGGTATTATGATGAAGAAGATATGATTGATTTGGAAGATGATGTGGGTGCAAATTTTTATACTAATACATTATCAAAAGAAGAAGGTGTATATTTGAATACACCATTGAAATTATTTTTAAAAGACTTATATGAAGGTAAATAAGAAGATATTGGAAAGTATCTAAATATATTAAAGTGACAAGAAGGTTGGACAGATCAAAAATTTAAGAAAATTTATAAGAAAGCCTATGGATATTTTTTACATTATGGATATTTATAGAAGCATTCAAAGAGAAGAAAAAAAGTACCACAATGGGTGATATGTGATTTAGAAGTTCAACAAAAGATTATCAAAGAATTGCATGAGAGTTTGTGGGCAAGGCATAGAGGAATATAGACAACTTTTATTAAATTGAAAGAAAAATATTGAAAGGCATATATAAAGATATGGTTGATTTTATACGATCATGTGAAATTTGACAAGTTTATTCTAATATTTGACATCGAGATGAATTACATCCAACTTATCTTCTAACACTATATTATAAGTGGATAGTGGATTTAGTAACAATGCTTATGGGACTTGGACAAATGAAATATTTGATACTCACATATGAAGATTTATCAAATATGGTTGAAGGACGAGCATTACGAACAAAGAATACTGAAAGTGTATGTCGATTTCTCTTGAAATATATTATTTGTTGCTATGGTTGTATAGGAAGAATCACAGCAAATAGAGGTGAATTGGATGCAAAAGAAGCAAGAGAACTCTTTGATAGAATGGAAATCAAAGTTTCTTTCATAACAATATATATTCCAGAAGATAGTAGGAAGAGTGAGCATGGACATTCACCTATTGTTGAGGCATTAGTAAAAGTATGCAATGGCAAAGTACATCAATGGTCAAGGCTACTACCATTTGCATTATGGATAGATTGTACAACTCATAGCATGGTGACTCATTATATGCCTTCTGAATTAATGTATGGATAAAAGCCATTTATGCCAATAGAAGAAATAGTGCCTACATGAGAAATATTATCTTGGGAGGATGATCTTAACAGAGAAGAGCTTTTAGCATTATGGATTCAACAATTTGAAAGAAGGCCTAAGGACATTGAAGTGGCAATATGAAGGTTGAAAGAAGCAAGGAAAAAGAATAAAGAAAGATTTGATAAAACACATCGACTACGACCTAAGAAAATAGAAGAAGGTGATTGAATATTTGTCATCGACATAAGATTTATTCTAATAATTATCTAATTAATATAGACCAATAGAAGTAGATAAAATAAGTTGATTTGATAATATCTGATAGAAAAGTTTTCTAAAAGCTTCATAGACGAGGAATCACCTTTATAAATGTCTATAGGTGATGTGTAGGTTAGAAACTTGGTCAAGAAGCTAGCCACATGGTGTACATGTTGATAGCTTGTGGAACAAGCTAGCCATGTGTTGTACATATTAATAGCTTCCTGAACAAGCCAAGTACATGGCACATATGTGGAAAACTTGTCATGTAAGTTTGACACATATTTCACAAATTTGACATGTATATAAGATCCTATAGAATACCGCCACATAGCTCTTAGATAGATAGTATAAATAGAGACAAGAGTGAAGAAGGTTTCACTCTTGTCATTTTCTTTCTTGTTTCTAGTCTAATTTCAAGAATCTATAGTTTTCTTGTCTTGTGGTAATAGCCATTCTAATTTCTTTTAATATACATACTTCCTTACTTCTAATTTATTATACTTCTTAATAGAAGTTTCATATATTTATTTGCTTTCATCAAGTTCTTATTCTTGATAGATTAACAAGAGTATACATATAGTATCATAGATTTATCTTTAATTGATTAAGAGTGGATTATTCCTTTCTCTTGATAAGACATAAGCATATTTGAAGTTGTAGAATATCCACTTCTAAACTGATATTGTTTCTAGAATTATTTTTTTTGAATGTGTTATTCTATATTTCTTAAAGTGAAAGTAGACACCTTCCTTCCTATTATATTATCATGACAAAGCTTGCATAAATGAAAAATACAATGGAACAAATGCAAGAGCAAATGAGAGAGCTATTGCTTGTAATGCATCAACTCAGTTTACCATTACAAGGAGCAACAAGATTAGTAATAAGTGAAGATATAGAGATGGTTGGAGCTGCGTCAATATCTACACCAAATCATACTACCTCATCTATGATGGAGCACTATTCAAACATTAGAGAATCAAAGATTAGTTTGTTTGAGAAGTTTGATGGCATAAGATCTAAGTTTCAAAGATTTGTCAATTAGGTATAATTAATGATTGAACTTCAACCTCAGAGTTATCCTACGTAAGGATCTCAAGTTAGATTTATTGAAACGTTACTTTCAGATTCTCCTTTATCGTGGTTTTCATCTTTTTTTGAACGACGTGATTCAATATTGGATAATTTGGAGGCATTTTTAGCGGAATTTTGATCTATGTATAGAGAACATGATGCAATCCATATTGCAACCAATGAGATTCACATCCTACGACAAGGCAATCGATCAATGTCATAATATGCTTCACAATTTTGACAACTAGCAACTCATATCAAGTGAGATGATGCTGCACTCATCAGCCAATTTCTCTACGGATTATAATATGAGATAAAAAAATTTAATGCTCAATTTATCTGATCCTTAGACATTGAGTCAAACAATTGATTTTGTTGTAAAGTGTGATAATCAACTTTTTGAGTTTTGATCTAAGAGTCATACAAGAGAGCCTCAACATTATCAATGGCATTAGCAACGTCCTTACAAAACATACATTTGGAAGTAGAAGACATGCAAATTGATGTGGTACGCTTTAAACCTCTAACTGATCAAAAAAAGATTTGGCGTCATCAAGGAGGATTATGTTTATATTATGGAAAATCTAAATACACTACTCAACATTGTCTAAAAAAACAACACAACTACAAAATCAGGATTATGGCTATCAAAGAAGACAACATGTTGGAAAACAAATTATTCCAGCTACAATAGGGACTGTGCAATTGGAACCTTATACAATTCTTAGTGAAGGTCCTATTCTCTCCTCAGAATCCTCTCTTTGTTTTATAATAGATGTATATTTAGGACTAAAAAACTATAGAGCCTCTACTTTATTAGATTCAAGAGCCTCTGCATGCTTTCTAGATGAGCAATTTGTTAAGAATCATAAAATACCTTTAATACAGAAAACTAAATCCATATATGTAGAAATCATAGATAGTCGTCCATTGTCTTTTGGAGATGTCACTTATTAAATCTGTCCTATAAAAATAACAATAGATGGTCATAATAGCTACGAAGCCTTTTACATAATTAAATCTCCATCTAATTCAATTATTTTAGGTTTATCATGGCTAGAAAAATATAATCCTCAAATAGATTGGAATTCTTATAAACTTGATTTTTTTTAGAACATTATTAAATATTCTGCTAATCAAGTGAAAAGCTATAAGTCTAATATAATAAAATTTGTATTTATAGGTGCAAAAGATTTTATGTATGTAACAAAAGAAGGATCAACTTTTGCTATTTATGCCACATCCGGTTCTGATGGTGGAAAGACTTTAAGTGACATTCTAAGCCAATATCAAGATTATCAGTATGTTTTTGAAAAAAAAAATACAAATATTCTTGCAGAGCATCATCTGTATGATTGTTCAGACAATCATGGATTAGAAGATTCTAAGAACAGTAAGGGATATGCAATGTTTTTTAAGATTTGTCAATTATTATTACATCTTTATCAAGAAATTTTCTCAAGTTGCACTCACATATCTAACTTGTAAAGACAAACTCAAGTGGAGTAAGAAAATAGAAGCATTGTTTCAAGCGTTAAAATTGGCTTTTATTTTTGCACCAATCTTATATCGCGTCAACTTTTCTAAGGCATTTTTATTATAGAAACAGACGCATCATACTTTGCTTTAGATGCAATATTGTCACAAATGGGAGCAGATGACAAACTCCATTCAGTAACTTTCTATTAAAAGAAATTTTTAGCAGCAAAGATAAATTACAAAATCCATGATAAAAAACCTCTTGCAGTTGTGGATTCTTTTCAAAAATGGCACCACTATTTAGAAGGCACTTCTAATTCAGTCATTGTGTATACAGATCATAAGAATCTCCAATACTTCATGTCAACACGCGTTGTCATACTGCATTTACGTGCAGTGTGTAAAAATATTATATATCTTATATTTATCGTTATTATATGTGTGAGTGTTAGAGGTTATTTTAGAAGATATTATAAGGAGAAGATTTATTTTAGCCACTTAATTAATAAATTAAGATGGCTATTTTTTTTGTTCCTACCTTACTAATATCCTAGAATAGATTCTTTTATAATTAGAAGAAAGATAAAGGTTGTTTTACCATTCTTATTGACTTTTGAGATAGAATGGACCTTGTGAGAGATAAGAAAGAAGAGCATGGGGTGAGTAGGGCCAGTCCAATAGCATTTGGTTGCCCATGTAGGCATCTCATAGATTGATATGGAAGGAAAGGGGGATATACTCCTCTTGCTGGACTTAGGATTTGGCAATTTTTGAGCAGTGAACTTTAGAGAGAGATAGCTCCAAGGGTATAAAAGTGTTTGTAATGAAAATTGAGGTGTATATTTTTTGAGTTGTGAGGATTCTACAACCTATTCACTTTCTTATATTGGAGTTGTGAAAAAAAATTTATGCTTGTTTTAGTAGAGTGAAGTCTGCTGCTATCAAAAAGTGATGGTAGAATCTTTGATCTACCACTGCAAGTTTGATTTAAAGTCTTTCTCAGTGAAATTTGTAAAAAGTGTGGAAAATTGTGTTAGCTTTCTATCAAGCTATTTCTTGTAGCATTTGGAATTAGAGAGAGAAAGTTGTGAGCTTGAGAGTGGGAAAGGGTCTACTGCCACCCGATGAAGAGGGGCAGAGACTTTGTTCAACCACCCAAGTTGGAAAATCTCTTCAATTATTTTGGTATTTTAGGTGCTTATGGTAGCTTATGTAAGCTTTCTATGAAAACAAAAATCAGTACATTTGGAACTTTTATGAAATTTTTATGAGCCGTGAAGTTTCAAGAGGGCACATTGTTGTTAGGATTTGATGAGTAGAATCAACTAGCTATAAAATCTGGAGATTGAGAGGCATGCATGCGAAATTTTAGAATAAATTAGATGATGGAGTGAGATTTCTAAAAAGCTATTGCATGCCCAATTTGGAGAAGGGAAGTAATGACAACAAAGGCTGAAGTGAAGAAGAGCTTTGCTGCCTTTGCATTTATTAGAAAATTTTAGTATCTATTTCTTTTAGTCATAACTTTTAAATGGTAAGACATCTATTTGTGAAATTTTGATATATTTTACAATGGATTATTAGCTTTCCATAGGCTATAAGTACGCTTGATTTGACCTTTGAATGAGTTTTTAGTGATTTATTTAGTTTCAGCTTGTTGTATAACTTGTATTCCTCATATGTGGTTGTATTTTGAGGTATACTTGAATGTATATATATGTTGCTTATACCTATTATACAAATATATATACTTGTATTTATATCAAGTAATTATTTAAGTATTTTATAAGTATTATATATAATATTTGTATAAGTATTTATATAAGTATTATATATAATATTTATATAAGTATTTATACAAGTATTATACTAAGGATTATATAATATTTTATACAAGTATTTTTATAAGTATTATATCAAATATTTATATAAGTATTATTCAAGGATTTATATTTTATAATTATATAAGTCTTGTACAAGTATAATATAAGTATAATTTGAAAGCTTGAACAAATATTGTGCAAGTATAGAAGATACTTGCATGGCTTCTTCTCATGTTTCCTGCTAGTTCTAGTAGCACCTAGGAACTCTGCATTTTTCCACGGCGAATTCTCTCTATGCGGCAGCATGTTAAATAATCGTTAAGCTTGTTAGAGTATGTCTTTGTCAAGATTCGAGTTCATCATCACTTATCGGCCAGGAAAACAACAAGGTCTATTTGATGCTCTTTCTAGACGATCTTATCTTATACCAAAAGAAGGAGATGCAGCTTTTGATCAACAAAGAATGATC
This sequence comes from Physcomitrellopsis africana, assembly GCA_036785485.1. Lineage (NCBI taxonomy): Eukaryota > Viridiplantae > Streptophyta > Bryopsida > Funariales > Funariaceae > Physcomitrellopsis > Physcomitrellopsis africana. Next base: position 123,961 of record JAWRVF010000642.1, read on the forward strand.
TCTCTGAAATTGGAGCAATTACATATTTAAGCAATAAAATCAACAATGGCTATCGATTTAACGTTTTTCAAGTAAATCCAGTTAAACATGCCCTCAAATCCTCTTGTTCATGATATTAAGAATAATTCTTCTAAATCTCATGATACTTCAAAGTTCGAGTTTAGGGACAACTTATTTTATTTTGAAGGATGTTTATACATCTCAGAAGGTAAAGCACCACTACATGCTCTTGAAGTTCATCACAACTTCCCCGCACTTGGACATTTCAGATACAATAAGACTTTGGAGCTAATTTCAAGAAATTTTTGATGGCCTCAAATGTAGAAGGCTGTTGAAGAGTTTGTTTAGTCCTATGATATTAGTTCAAGATCAAAAACTCCTTGTCATTGATCTTATGGACTACTCCAACCATTACTTATACCAAAATAACCTTGGTATTTTATTTCTATGGATTTTATCACAGATCTTTCAAATTCAAGTTCATATGATTCTATATTTGTGATTGTAGATTGTTTCACCAAGATGGTACATTATGTATCATGTACAAAATCTATCACAGGTGAAGAAACAGCTAAATTCTTCCTTGACAACATCTATTGCTATCATGGACTATCAAGGGATATTATATTAGATAGACAGATGCAATTTGTGTCAAGATTTTGGAGAATTCTTTTTAAGATTTTAAAGGTGGACATAAAGCTATCTTCAACTTTCCATCTTCAAACTGATGGACAAACGGAGCATATAAACCAAGTCTTGGAGCAATATTTTAGGTGTACCATCAACTATCAACAAGATGATTGGATAACTGTCTTATTATTGGTAAAATTTATTAATAATAATACAATACATTCTTCTACACAATAAATACCTTTTTTTATTAATTATGGTTACCACCCATGACTTGATACTTTTGATTTTTTTAAAATTGATAATCTAGCAGCAAAAGATTTAGCGAATTGTTTGTCAAAACTATATGTAATAATGAAGGTGCAATTAAAAGAAGCTCAAGAATGACAAAAAATAAATGCAGATGCGTATCACAAGGAACAACCACAATTCAACGTAGGAGACAAGGTATGGTTACTTTGTCACAATATCAAGACTACTCGTCCTTGTGATAAGTTGGACTATCATAGGCTTGGATCTTTTCCTATTTCTGAATAAATCAATCCAATAGCATATCAATTACACCTATCGGTGTCGTGATAGACAGAATTTGCCTCAAGAAAGCGTTGGGCTTTTAGTTGCTACTAATTACTCAATGAAGATCCAAGTATAACAAAATCTCTAAATTATTATAAAATATTTCTTCATAGGGCTATTACACCCAATACATAAGTCTTATTTCATCAAACCACTCAAAACATAACAAATGCTTTAAAACCCTCAATCCTCTGTAGAAAGGGAATTTTTTCCGAACTTCAATAATCCATAACTTCTAATTCAACCATCTAAATCCACTTTAATTTCATATGAAGTATTGATGTATTCTTTATAACTACCACCACAAATTTGAATCATCGATTTGTTACCGATCTTTAGATATCGCTAAAATCCAAGCAGTAGCTTCAAACCCTTGTTTACAAATACCTATGTACTAAATTCTTCATATCTCTCAATTTAAAAGTCCAAATGCTATGAAACTTTGATATATAGCTTCTTACCATAATAATATACCTTCTTAGAAAGTTTGAGTTAAAAATTTGTCCAGAAACTCAAGATATGACAAATCCCATCACTATCAATAAAATAGTCTACTTACTGCCTTGGAATTTAATCTACTGTCTTTGATTCCCAATATCTTCTTTTTCAGAATTCTATTTGTAGTAATTCTTCCATATTAGATGTAGAGCTTGAAATCACCTCTCTAGCCACACCTTCCGATCTCCAATAGCTTTAATACAACTCCTGTAATCTTCAAAAGAGTGACAATAGATACAACTTGTACACCCTAACTTCAAGCGCCTACTCTTCCCTCATTTAAACTACAAATCCCTTGATTTTTATACCAAAATTGTAGCCCAAAAAACAAGCTTTCTAATCCTAGTCTCTGATTTTCTAATCCCTTCCTTGAAGTTGCCAAACTTTTTGTTAAGGTTGCAGGCAGCCTCCTCAAAGCCCGTTGGGCATGGTATTCAACCAATAGGGATGAAGTTCTCCATTCCTTGCCTTCATCCGACTATGCCTTGATTTCATCCCTCCCAATTAATGTCCTACTAGCTTAAATTTTCATCTTTAGGCTCCCACCTTCTCTCAAGGCTTCATACTAAATATTTAGATCTATGTAATTTAAATCCCATAACCAAACTAAGTAAGAATCTAAAATAAATTTTTTTACACCAACCTCTTTTAATTTACTTTACTAACCATTCTAAGATACATCTAAACCTATAAACATATTATGCATTTTGAGTGGATTTTGCATATTATAAGCAATTACAATACGACACCGGAGTCCATGAAGATCCATCCTATATTCCACATGTCTCTTCTTAAACCATACAAGATAGAGAACATACCAAGAAGAAGACAAGTGCCACCTCCTCTTATAGATGTAGACAATAATAAAGAATTTGAAAAGAAAAAAGTCTTAGATTTGAAGCAGCACCGAAATAAGTTGGAATATCTTGTTCATTGGCGCGAATATAATATTAGTGAACGTACATGGGAACCAGAAAAGAATCTTGCAAATTCAATAAAGAAAGCCATTATTGTAATTCAATAAAGGCTTTTCATTAATGGCATCTATGAAAACCAAGATGAGGATCTTTCCTATAAAAAAAATATAATTTAGGCAAGATAGCATTCAACTTTCTATCCTTCTTTGTAGCTTCTTTGTATTTGTGACGTTAAAGAGGCGGAGATCCAACAACAAGCAGATTCACCTCAAAAACCTTTATTTGTTGATTTATTGGATAACAAATTGCGACTATTATAACCTTCAAGACGACGGAATAGAGATAAGGACCTTCAAGAATGACATATCCTTCTTCAGATTAATGGCAAAATACAACATATTTGGTATCACAACCTTAGAAGAGACTCTTGATGTTTGGTAATACTTTTAGAGATAGGAACTATTTTTGATGGTGTTCCTAATATTTTCTTTGAAGGGAGTTATGAAGGCCTTAACAATGATCAAATAATGGAGTGGTCCTCTCGCCTTGGTATAGGATATTTTCAATGGCTGAAAGGACCTATCAACTACCTTCAAAGGAAATAAAGATTAGAGTATGTGGCAAGCACAATTTGATGTATTCTGGACTTCCTCAACATATAATCACCGCTCCTCGTGGAACTCGTCTCTAGAAGAGGGGATAATATCACGGACATAAGATTTAATCCAATAATCATTTAATTAATATAAAACAATAAAAGTAGATAAAATAAGTTGATTTGATAATATTTAATAAAAAAGCTTCTTAGAAGCTTCATAGACAAGGAATCACTTTTATACATGTCTATAGGTGATTGGTAGGTTAGAAACTTGGTCAACAAGCTAGCCACATGGCGCATATGTTAGTAGCTTGTGGAACAAGCTAGTCATATGCTGCACATATTGGTAGCTTGTGAAAGAAGCCAAGTACATGGTGCACATGTGAAAAACTTGTCGTGCAAGTTTGACACGTATCTTGCAAATTAAACACGTTGTCGTGGTAGAGAGAATTTGCCTCAAGAAAGCACTAGGCTTCTGGCTGCCACTAATTATTCAAGCAAGATCCAAGTATAATAAAAATCCCCAAGTTTATATAAAAGAGATCTTCATAGGGCTATTACACCTAATACACAAGTCTTATTTCATCAAACCATTCAAAACATAATAAAATACTCTAAACCCTCATTTTCCTATAGGAAGGAATTTTTTCCCGAACTTCAATAATCCATAACTTTTAATCCAACCGTCCAAATCCACTCCAAATTTACATGAAGTATTGATGTATTTTTCATAATGCCTTGGAATTCAAATTGCTGTCTTTGACTTCTAATATCTCCTTCTTCAAAACTCCAAATATAGAAATTCTTCTATATCAAGTGTAGAGCTTAAAATCTCCTCTCTAATTGCACCTTGCAATCTCCAAAAGCTCTCATACAACTCCTCCAATCTTCAAAAGAGTGACAGTAGGTACAATTTGTATACCCTAACTTCAAGTGCCTACTTCTTCCTTATAAAAACTCTAAATCTCTCAATTTTTACACCAAAATTGTAATCCAAAAAACAAGCTTTCTAACCCTAGTCTCTGTTTTTCTAATGGCCTCCTTGAAATTGCCGAAATCCTTGTTAAGGTTGCGCGCAGCCTCTTCAAAATCCATTGGGTATGACCATCGGCCAATGGGGTGAAGGCCTCCATTCCTATTCTTTATCCATCAATTTTTTTACATTGGTGGTTTGGATTTTCATCCTTAGGCCCAATTTCAATTCTTAGAATATTATACTAAACATCTAGGCTCCATATAACTTAAACACTATAGCCAAAAAAAAAAAAATAATCAAATATAGTTTCTATCAACTCTATCTAAATAAGTTTACTAATTATTCTAGATCACACTAGAACTTATTAACATATTAAGTAATTTAGTTGGTTTTTACACATTATAACCATTTACAATACAACATCTACTCCCTCCAGACTTGCACATCCTGTAGCATGTACCAACATTCAATCTTCATCTTGTTCCATCTTTTCCTCCAATTCTTCACTCTCTTCATTTGCTTGTGGATCTGATAAATGTTTATAAAATCCTTCAATCAAAAGCCTTTCATCCCTTCTCTAAAAAACCTTTACTTGTTTAGCAGCTATTGGTATCCGGATCAAGGTTCCATCCAATTCTCAAAGAGAATAAGTACTATTTTTATGGACAGTTATTACTACATATGGCCCCAACCATCTCTGAGCAAACTTCTTTTGGGTACTATGTTGATGCTCAAAAGTATTATCAAAAACTACTATCCAATCACCTTCTTGGATAGGCTTTAATCTCAACCGGTGATTTTTATCAAATCTCTCTTTGTTATTTAGCCTTGCTGCTTTTAACCTTTCTAATGCCAGTTGTTGATCCTCATGTGATCTTTCAATCTATTGGATTTGAATCTCTAGTAGCTTTTTCCTAGATATTCCATCCTTCCAAGACAAAAATAACCATGTAGGAAAAATTTCTTCTATAGGCATAATTGGCTTTTGTCCCAATATGAGTTCCATCGACATATAGCCTGTTACTATACTATGGGTGGTCCTATCAGCCCATAAAGCAAATGGTAATAGCCTAGGCCATTCCTTAGAGTTACCTTTACAAGCTTTAATCAAAGCTTGGACAATTGGAAGATGCCTCCTTTCACTCTTCCCATTTGCCTCGGGATTATAAGCTGTGGTTAAGTTTAATTTTATCCCATAATTCTCAAAGAATTCTTTGACTTCAATTGTATCAAGTTCCACTCTATTTGCTGTCATTCTTCCAATACATCTATATCAATTGAAGATATCCTCAAGAATAAATCTACATACTTTGTTTGTATGTTTTATCCACAAGACTCTATCTTCAACATAGTTTGATAGTTTCTCTCGTGCCAGTACCAAATACTTCATTCCCCATAGTCTAATTGGCATGGCTATCAGATCAATCATCCATTGAAAGTGGATAGAAAGAGGATAGGTTGGATGAAATTCATCACGGTACCTGATTTTTGATTGGAATTGATACTTGAGACACAATCCTACCAATTCTTTCACATCTTTATATAGGCTTTTCCACCAATACCACTCCTTAATCTTTGTGTAGGTTGCCCAAACTCCTCTGTGACCAGCCCAATGACTATCGTGGAATTTTTTAAGAATCCAACTCTTAGGTTAAGTATCTCCAACCACCCTTAATGATATTCCATCTAGTCTCTTCAATCTTTTCCAAAGATATCCGTCTCGTAGGAAATATCCATAAGAATGTTGTCTGATGGCTTTAAAACCTTTATCTGACCAACCTTCTTGCCTTTGTAGAGTACTCAAATAGAATCCAATATCCTTTAGCATGCCATCATATAATCTAATCTCAAAAGAAAAAATTTCTTCCACTCTTTCACTATTCAATGTGGATACATATCCCACATCTTCAATGCCATTTCCCTCATAGTCTTCTTGAACCATCATTTCTTCTACATCCACATATCTAGCCCTTGACAACATATCCGCTACTACATTTTTCTTTCCTTTGATATGGACAAAGATTGGATTAAGTAATCTAATAAAAACAATCCACCGCAACATAACAATATCCGGAGTTGAACAGTTTGCAATCATACCAAGTAAAGATAGGCAATCAGTCTCTAATACAATATTAGCTCCAATTAAGTAGTTCCGTTCTACCTTCAAAGCTATAACTGCACCCCAGAGTTCTCTCTTTACTTGTGGATATGCCCTCTGACACTTTGTCAAAATTCTTGCTCCAAATCTAATGACAAACTTGTTTTCATTTATATCATTCTGTCCAACAGCCCAACCTATGGCAATTGGGCTTGTATCCACTATAATTATCACTGATTGGCCATCATCATAGTTCACTTGCCTCAAAATTGGTGGAGATTTTAGGATCCCTTTTAAAATATCCATAGCCTCATTCTATTCCTTGTCCCATTTGAATTTGCTTCCCTTCCTGAAAAGTTTATATAAAGGTTCCGACACATGAGCAAAATGAGGTATCTAGATTTGATAAAAAATACAAGTCCCAAGGAATCTCCTCACTTCAGTAATACTATTGCAAGCTTTTATTTTTGTAATAGCATCCATCTTTTTTGGATTATGCTTTCTTCCATAGTTTCCACACAAATGGCCCACTAGCACAATTTTTTCGACCCCAAACTTGGATTTGTCAATGGATAGGGTTAGATTTACCTCCTGAAGCCTCTTCAAAATCTTCTTCACATCCTTAATATGTTGTGTGACAAACTTTTTGCAACCAATTCCATCAATCACTCCATCCTTAATTTCTTCTCTGCTATCCTTGATTGGTATATCATTTACAAAAGATATAATTTTCTTAGGCACAAAGTCCTTTAAAATTTGGTTCATTGCATTTTGCATATGTGCCATTGAATTAGTAGCAACTTGAGGCAATGTACACATCCGTACCAAATCCAAAGGTGTTTTCATTGTTGTCAAATCCCTGTTCTCTGTAGCAAGTTGAAACTGATCATATCCAGAGTACAGATCCTTAATTGAATAGATGGCATGGCCTCCAAATGCCTCAACAACCTCATCCACAATTGAACAAGATCCCTTATTTTTTATTGTTATTTCATTACCAGGTTGCATGTCTTGAATAAATCTTAATGCCCCGGATTTCTTTGGCACTGTAAATCAACGATTGGAGTATGGATCTATAAAAGGTTCAAGAATCTCTATTTATATCTTTTCTTTGAGCAATTCAATAAGTTTTGCAAGCAAAGCTCTTGGAATTGGAATGGGTTTCAAGTCCCACGGTACATGTGAAATTGTAAAGATCACCATAGGCGCTACTACATTTGGACGGACACATCCAATTTTATTAGACCTAGATGCAAAGGCCTTTCCATGTTTAGAAAGTATTTTCAAGAATAAATTCTTCTCGAGTTCAGTTAGAAATTCACTCCCTCCAATCTTTAACTTCCCAAGTATTTCTTCCGTAAACTGATGTGCAATTCCATCATAGCTCCTTAATCTTGGTTCCATTTCAGCTTGATATGATCCCTCGAATCCTCTGGTAGTTGAGTTGCCACTAGCTTCACTTTTTTTACTACTAACTTATACCTGGCATCCACCCTGGCTTCAATTTTTCATCTATAAACTTCAATCCTTTCATCTCTATCCTCTATGAATTGTTGTATTTCATCATAAAGGTAGTGATCATAGATTCCAACCACAACATTGCCGCCATCTACTTTCTCAACCAGCTCATCCATTCTTTCCAATTGCTGCTCAAGATCAACCAAAAATCCAGCCAATTCTACTATTCCAGAAATAGTCTCATCCTCCAAAATCATCTCCATTTTTTTGTAAGTCTTTTCCATTTTTTTTATATTGACCCTACATCTAGAAGCCATTACACTTATACTTTTGAAACCTAAAACACTGTTGTTAGTCAAATTCAAAACTTTGTACCTATCATTATGTATATTAGAGAATGCCACTGTGAACGGAATACTTGCACCTGCGGACCCCCATCCTCCACACGTGCTTCTCAAAAATCCTGAGACACCTCTTCAGTATTAAGAGGTGCCTCTGTCTCGAACATAAGATTTACTCCAATAAATTATCTAAGTAATATAGACCAATAGAAGTAGGTAAAATAAGTTGATTTGATAATATCTGATAGAGAAGCTACCTAGAAGCTTCATAGATGTGGAATCACCTTTATACATGTCTATAGGTGATTGATAGGTTAAAAACTTCATCAACAAGCTAGCCAGAGGGCACACATGTTGGTAGCTTGCGGAACAAGCTAAGTACGTGGCGCACATGTGGAAAACTTGTCATGCAAGTTTGACACGTGTCTTGCAAATGAGACACGTGTATGAGATCCTATAGAATATTGCCACGTATCTCTTAGTTAGATAGTATTTATAGAAATAAGAGTGAAGCCCTCTTCAATATTGTCAACTTCTTTCTTGGTTCTAGTCTAATTTCAAGAGTCTTCATGTTTCCAGTCTTTGGCAATAGCCATTCCAATTTTCTTTGAATATACATACTTTCTTATTCCCATTTTGTGACTTTTCTTTGATACAATTTCTATTAGATTATGTATCTTTTTCTAGTTCATGTCCTTGATAGATTGACAAGAGTACACTTCTAATATCATAGCTTTGTCTTGTCTTGATTTAAGAGTGGATTATTCCTTTTTCTTGATAAGACACAAGCATATTAGAAGTTGCAGATTATCCTCTTCTAAATTGATATTATTCCTAGTATTTTCTTTGTTCTCCCTGCTACTTATCTTGAGTGGTGTTAGATATTTTTTGAAGTATTATCATGGCCGAGCTTGCCAAAATGAAGAGTGCAATGGCACAAATGCAAGAGCAAATGAGAGAATTGATGCTTATAATGCATCAACTTACTGTACCTCCACAAAGAGCAACAAGGTTACCAAATAATGAAGATATTGATATGGTTGGAGCTGCTTCAACATCTACACCAAGCCATATAATTTCTATTACATTGAAACATCGTCCAAGCATCAAAGAACCAAAAATTGGTCTAATTGAGAAGTTTGAAGGTACAAGATCTAAGTTTCGAGGATTCATCAACCAAGTCCAACTGGTGATTGAATTGCAACCGCAAAGTTTTCCAACTCTAGGATCACAAGTCAGATTTATTGATACACTACTTTCAGGTTCTGCCTTATCTTGGTTTTCATCTTTTCTGGAATGACGTGATCCAATATTGAATAATTTAGAATCTTTCTTAGTAGAATTTTGATCTATGTATATAGAGTATGATGCAACTCGTGTTGCAATCAACAAGCTTCGTATCCTATGACAAGGCAATCAATCAGTGACATTATATGCTTCACAATTTTGACAACTAGCAATCGATATCAAGTGGGACAATGTTGCACTCATCAATCAGTTTCTCTACGGATTACAATATGAAGTGAAGAAATTGATGTTGAACTTATCTGATCCTCAAACATTGAGTCAAGAAATAGACTTTGCGGTGAAGTGTGATAATTGGCTTTTTGAATTTAGATCTGAAAGTCGTACAAGAGAACCTCAGCGATATTATAATTTAGTGGCAGTACCAATGACTTCTCAATATGTACCTTCAGAAGTTGAGGATATGCAAATTGATGCTATACGTTTCAAGCCGCTTATTGAACAAGAAAAGACTCGACGTCGTTAAGAAGGATTATGCTTGTATTGTGGAGAACCTAAACACACTGCTCAAAATTGTCCAAAGAAATGATGCAACCACAAGATGAGGAGTACAACTGTCAAAGAAGACAATATGTCGGAAAATAAGTTTGCCCAACCACAATAAGGATCATGTGGCTGGGATCTTTTATAATTTCTAATGAAGGTCCTATCTTCTCCTCACAACCATGTCTTTGTTTTATAATAGATGAGTATTTACGACCTAATAATTACAAAGCCTCTGTTTTAATAGATTCGGGAGCCTCGGCTTGTTTTTTAGATGAAGAATTTGCTAAAAGCCATAGAATATAGATAGTACAAAAATCTAAACCTGTACACATAGAAATCATAGATGGTCGTCCTTTATCTTTTGGAGATGTTACTTATGAAACACTTCCTCAAGATATAGTAGGAAATGGCCATAATAATTGCATAATTTGTAACATAATTAGATCTCTCTCTATTCCAATTATTCTAGGTCTATCATGGTTAGAAAAACACAACCCTTGAATAGATTGGATTTCTCGTACTGTGAACTTTTCTAAAAGTATAGTTAACAATATAGTTAATCAAGTAAAAAATCAGAAGTCTAGTAGAATTAAACCTGTGTTGTAAGTGGAAGAGCTTTCTTGCACGTTGCAAAAGAAAGATCACCTTTTGTTATTTATGCTACACCTATTTCCAACGATGGAAAGACTTCAAGTAGCATTCCAAGTCAGTATTAAGATTATCAAGACGTTGTCATGTTGTGATACGATTATATAATGAAACTATGACTAAAAATGATTTTTCAATTAATATTCTATTATCTTAGTTCAACAAGAAATCAACATATTTTAACAAGGTTTTTATGAAAGCCTCTTAGTTTGTTTTCTTCAATTAATAGCTAGTACGTAAGAATAAGTTAGTAATTTTACCTTCTAGGTTGTAGTATTTCTTTTATTGCCTTAGAAAGGCCATAAAATAGTAAAAATATAATAAAAAGGATAAATCACTAGCATGATTGATATTAAGATTAAGTTGAAGGTAGGGTTGGACTATAAAATCTCTTGGATAGATTAGATTGACAACCAAGGGTTGGCCATTTGTAGGACAAGGTGGAAATTAAACCTTTGGCTACTAAAATAGCCGCCTAGGATAAATCAAGAGTCTTTTGGCAGATCAAAAGATGGGGTTAGAAAGAAGATTTGAGAGGTTTTGTATAAGAATTGATTTCAAGTGATTTGAATAAGAAATAAATTTGTAATTGCTTTGCAAAGTCAAGGTTGTTTTCAGCATCTTGAGATTTTGTGAAATAATATTGGGTTGATATTTTAGGCAATTTCAAAAGTTTTGTAGCAGATCCACAATTAAAAATATGTAGGTTTTTGAGTATTATTGTTGTTAATGTGTGCTATAAATTTGAGTAGAATCTAGCAATTTAGTAGTACGTAATTGAGGTTTAAGTGGGTCAAGGTCTCGGAAATAAAGTTTTGAGGGTCAATTAGGGTTTTTGAGATCTTGAGCAATCTGCTAGTTGGATTGGAGTGAAATTTGTGTATGTAGGTAGAAGACTTGTTTTTTTTATGCACAAATAAAATTTGAGAGCAATTGAACAATGTAAATGGGAAATTTAGATATTGGAATATTGGCATCAAGAGTGGAGAAGGAGGCCGGCCATCACCCATGCAAATTTATGGATTTTTCTTCTTTTTGTGAAGTAAGATCTTTTTCAAACTTGATGTGCTTGTTTTCAACTTAATTAATAAGATATGTGTAAAATTTCAATTGAAATCAATGGTTTATTTGATAGTTGTTGGGGTTCTAAAACTACCTTAGGATTTCCTTAGGATTTGGTTAGGATTCGACTAAGATTAGTTAACAAATGTTTTAGAGTTTGTTAGGATTGATTAGGATTTAATAGGATTTATTTTAGGAATTTGTTGAATTTGATCAAGGTTAATTAGGATTTAATTAAGATATGATTAAGGATTATTTAGAGATTGATTAGAAAAATTAGGACTAATTATTGTTATGTATTTTCCTTTTATCTTCCACAGCCAGGTGCCCGGAGCATTCTCAAGCAAGACTTCATGACATACGACAACATTTTCAAGAAAAAGAATGTAGATATTCTTCCGGAACATCATCCATATGATTGTTCAATCGACCTTAAAGAAGGAACTCAACCACCATTTAGACCAATCTACAATTTATCACAAGATGAATTGGCTAAACTCAAGGCGTATATTGACGAGAATTTTGCCAAGAATTTCATACGCCATTCTAAATCTCCAGCAAGAGCTCTAATTCTATTTGTGAAGAAAAAAGATGGATCATTGCGGATGTGTGTTGACTATCGAAGACTCAATAAGATCACAATCAAGAATAGATATACATTACCTCTGATATCAGGACTCCTTGACCAATTGAATCAAGCTAGGATCTATACAAAAATAGATCTAAGAGGAGCATACAATCTAGTATGTATCAAAGAAAGAGATGAATAGAAAATTGCATTTCGAATCAAGTATGGACATTTTGAATAAAATGTCATGCCTTTTGGACTTATAAATACATCAGCTTCTTTTCAACATCTTATAAATGATGTTCTTCATGAGTTCTTAGAAAATTTTGTCATCTGCTACCTAGATGACATTTTGATCTATTCTAAGAACGTAGAAGAATATGAAATATATGTTCGTCAAGTATTACAAAAATTTAGAGATACGAGATTATACACCAAGATGGAAAAGTGTGTATTTCACACTACTCAAGTTGATTTCTTAGGATACATCATTTCAAATGATGGTCTCATGATGGATCCTAAGAAAGTCCAAACAATCATGAATTGAAAGATTTCAAAGACGGTAAAACATGTCCAATGCTTTTTGAGATTTGCCTATTAATATCGGATCTTCATCAAAGTCTTCTTTTGCATTGCGGCTCTACTTACATGTTTGACTTGTAAAGACAAATTCTAGTGGAATCAAAAACCGGAAGCAAAATTTGAAGCTTTGAAGACATTGTTTGTTTCTGCACCAATCTTGTATCGTGTAGATTTTTCCAAGGCATTTTTTATAGAAACAGATGCATCAGACTTTGCCTTAGGTGCGATTTTGTCACAAATGGGAATAAATGACAAACTTCATCCAATAGCTTTTCATTCAAGAAAATTCATAGCAGCCGAGATCAATTATGAGATCCATGACAAAGAACTTCTTGCAATCGTGGATTCTTTTTAAGAATGGTGTCATTACCTACAAGGCGCTTCTAGTTTAGTCTCCGTGTATACGGATCACAAGAACCTGGAGTATTTCGTGTCAGCACGCGTGTTGAATCGTTGTCAAGCTCTTTGGAATATGTCTTTGTCAAGATTTGAATTCATTATCACTTATCGGCCAAGAAAACAACAAGGTTTGTCTGATGCCCTTTCTAGACGTTCTTCTTTTGTACCAAAAGAAGGAGATGCAGCTTTTGAGCAACAAAGAACGGTTCTCCTGAAACTAAAGCAATTTTATCTTTGAGCAATAAAATCAACATTAACTATTGATTCAACTTTTTTCAAGCAAATTTAGTCAAGTATGTCCTCGGACCCTCTTATTCATGATATCAAGAATAATTCTTCCAAGTCTCATGATTCTTCTAAATTTGAGTTCAAGAACAATCTACTATATTTCAAAGGACGTCTATATGTTCCAAAAGAAAAAGCACATTTACGTGTTCTTCAAGCACGTCATGATTTTCTAACGATAGGATATTTTGGATACAACAAGACTTTAGAACTTATATCAAGAGATTTTTGGTGGCCTCAAATGTGGAAGGTAGTCAAAGACTTTGTATAATCATGTGATATCTGCTCAAGATCAAAGATTCCTCGTCATCGACCTTTTGGGCTTCTTCAGTCATTACCTATTCTAGAACAACCATGGTCTTCTGTTTCTATGGATTTCATTACAGATCTTCCAAGCTCAAGATCTTATGATTCTATATTTGTGATAATAGATCAGTTCACCAAGATGGCATATTTTGTGCCATGCACAAAATCTATCACAGGTGAAGAAATAATTAAGCTTTTCATTAATAATATCTATCACTATCATGGGTTATCCAAGGATATTATATCGGATAGGGGAACTCAATTTGTGTCAAGATTTTGGAAAACCCTTTTCAAGAACTTAAAAGTGGACATAAAATTATCTTCAGCTTTTCATCCTCAAACTGATGGACAAACAGAGCGCGTGAACTAAGTCTTGGAGCAATATTTAAGGTGTACTATCAACTACCAACAAGATGATTGGATAGCTCTTTTTCCATTGGCAGAATTTGCTTATAATAATACGATATATTCTTCCACGCAACAAACATCTTTCTTTGCCAATTATGGTTATTATCCATGACTTGATGCTTTTGATTTTTCAAAAGTTGATAATCCTGCAGCAGAAGATTTGGCAAATCATTTGTCAGAGCTACATGTAATAATGGTGCAATTAAAAGAATCTCAAGAACAACAAAAAAAAAATACAGATGCGTATCGCAAGGAATAACCACAATTCAACGTGGGGGACAAGGTATGGTTACTTCGTCGCAATATCAAGTCTACTCGCCCTTGTGATAAGTTGGACTATCGTAGGCTTGAATCTTTTTCTATTTCTGAACAGATCAATCTATTTGCATATCGATTACACCTACTGGAGTCCTTGAAGATCTATCCTATATTTCACGTTGTCAAGTAGATAGAATTCGTCTTGGAAAAACGCTGGGTTCCTAGCTGCTACTAGAACTAGTAGGGAACATGAGAGGAAGCCGTGCAAGTAGCTTCTATACTTGTACAATATTTGTTCAAGCTTTCAAATTATACTTGTATTATATTTATACAAGACTTGTACAAATATGAAGTATAAATTTTTGAATAATACTTGTATAAATACTTATATAATACTTATATAAATACTTATATAAAAAAATGTATAATCCTTGGTATAATACTTATATAAATATTATATATAATACTTATAAAATACTTATATAAATACTTGATATTAATACAAGTATATATACTTGTATAAAAGGTATAAGCAAAGTGTGTATATATTTAAGTATACCTCAAAATACAACCGCATATGAGGAATACAAGTTGTACAACAAGCTGAAACTAAATAAATTCATTAAAATTCATCCAAAGGTTGAATCAAGCGTGCTTATAGCCTATAGAAAACCAATAATCCATTGTAAAACATATCACAAGTTCACAAATAGATGACTTACTGTTTAAAAGTTATGACTAAAAGAAGTAGGCACTAAAATTTCCAAGCAAATGCAAAGGCAGCAAAGCTCCTCTTCACTTCAGCCTTTGTTGTGATCACTTCCCTTCTCCAAATTAGACATGCAATAGCGTTTTAGAAAGCTCACTCCATTATCTAACTTATTCTAAAATTTCGCATGCATGCCTCTCAAACTCCAGATTTTGTAGCTAGTTGATTCTACTCTTCAAACCCTAGCAACAATTTGCCCTCTTTGACACTTCACGGCTCATAAAACTTTCATCAAAGCTCCAAATGTATTGATTTTTGTTTTTGTAGAAATCTTACACAAGCTACTATAAGCACCTAAAATATCAAAAAGATTGAAGAGACTGTCCGACTTGGGTGGTTGAACAAAGTCTCTGCCCCTCTTCATCGGGTGGCAGCAAACCCTTTCCCACTCTCAAGCTCACAACTTTTGCTCTTCAACTTCAAATGCTAGAAAAGATATCTTGTTAAAAAGCTAGCACAATTTTCTATAATCTCTATAAGTTTCACTGAGAAAGAGTTGAAATTAAACTTGCAATGGTAGCTCAAAATTTCTGCCCCTCTTCGTCAGATGGTAACAAATCCTATTCTACTAAAATAAGTATAATGTTTTGCTCACAATTCCAAATTAAGCAAGTGAGTAGGTTCAAGAATCCTGACAACTTGAAGAACACACATACCAATTTTCATTACAAATACTTCTATCTCCTTAGAGCTATTTCTCTCCAAAATTCACCACTCAAAATTGCCCCAAATCCTAGGTCTAGCAAGAGGAGTATATCTCCCTTTCTTTCCATATTAGACTATGAGATGCTCACATGGGCAGCCAAATCCTATTGGATGGATCTTATTCACCCCATGCTCTTCTTTCTTATCCCTCACAAGGTCCATTCTACCTCAAAGTCAACAAGAAAGATAAAACAACCTTTACCTTTCTTCTAATTACAAAAGAGTCTATTCTAGGATATAAATAAGATAGGAACAAAACAAATAGCCATCTTAATTCACTAACTAAGTGGCTATAATAAATCCTCTCCTTATAATATCTTCTAAAATAACCTCTAGCACTTACAAATATATTAACAATAGATATAAGATATTTAATATTTTTATACACTGCACGTAAATGCAATATGACAACGTGTCACTGCTCGAGCCATATAAGACAATGGATATACAAGGAAGAAGACAAATGCCACTACTGTCGTACTGTAATTGCTTAGAGTATGTAAAATCTACTCAAAATATATAATATGTTTATAGGTTTAAATATGTATTAGAATGATTAGTAAAGTAAATTAAAGGAGGTTGATGTAAAAAACTTTATTTTAGATTTTACTTAGTTTGGTTATGGCTTTTAAATTATATAGAGCCTAAATATTTAGTATAAAGCCTTGAGAGGCAATTGGGATCCAAAGAAGAAGAATTAAACTACTAAGAGGCCTATTTGGAAGGATGAAGACAAAGTGAGGATGAATGAAGACAAGGGGTGAAGTTCTTCATTCCTATTGGTTGAATACCATGCCCAATGGGCTTTGAGGAGGCTGCCCGCAACAAGAAGAAGGGTTTCGGCAACTTCAAGGAAAGCATTCGGAAAATCAGAGACTAGGATTAGAAGGCTTGTTTTTTGGACTACAATTTTGGTATGAAAATTGAGAGATTGGGAGTATTTATGAGGTAGAAGTAGGCGCTTGAAGTTAAGGTGTGCAATTTGTACCTACTATCACTCTTTTGAGGATTGGAAGAGTTGTTTGAGAGCTTTTGGAGATCGAGAAGTGCGGTTAGAGAGGTTATTTTAAGCTCTACATCTGATGTGGAAGAATTTTTACAATAGGAGTTCTGAAGAAGGAGATATTGGGAGTCAAAGATAGCAGATCGAATTCCAAGGCATGGATTTGAATGGTTAGATTAAATGTTATAGATAAATGAAGTTCGGGAAAAATTCCCCTCCTACGGATGAATGAGGGTTTAGAGTATTTTGATATAGTTGAGTGTTTTTGTGAAATAAGACTTATGTATTGGGTGTAATAGCCCTAAAGAAAAACTTTTATAAAATTTTGAGGGTTTTATTATTTTGGACCTTGATTGAGTATTTAATTGCAGCCAGAAGCCCAATGCTTTCTTAAGGCAGATTCTCTCTACTACAACACTGCCTCTTGTAGAAGTGGACAACAATGAAAAATTTGAGGTTGAAGAGATTTTAGATTCAAGGTGGCGCCAAAATCGACTAGAATATCTTGTGCATTGGTGCGGTGTCGTGATAGAGAGAATCTGCCTCAAGAAAGCGCTCGGCTTCTGGTTGCCACTAATTACTCAAGCAAGATTTAAATATGATAAAAATCCCCAAGTTTATATAAAAGAGATCTTCATAGGGTTATTACATCCAATACATAAGCCTAATTTCCTCAAACCACTCAAAACATAACAAAATATTCTAAACCCTCATTCTTCCATAGGAAGGGAATTTTTCCCGAATTTCAATAACCCATAACTTTCAATCCAACCGTCCAAATCTACTCCAAATTTACATGAAGTACTGATGTATTCTTCACAACTATTACTACAAATTTCAATTGTGGATTCATTATCGATCTTTAGATATTGCCAAAACCCTAGCAATAGCTTTAAACTATTATTTACAAACACCCGTGTACTAAATTCTTCATATCTCACAATCTAAAAGTCCAAATGCTATGGAACTTTGATGTATAGCTTTTTAGAGTAATAATACACCTTTTTAAAAATTTTGAGACAAAAATTCGTCCAAAAACTTAAAATATGGCAAACCCCATCACCATCAACAATATGTTAATGCTCTGTTGTTTGTTACATCTAAGCATACTATATATTCTCGCATAGATAAAAAAAATTCTCTAAAGGAAGCTAACAGTGTGCTGAATCATGAAGCATTTGAAAAAGCAGAGTATGCTTCACAGTGTATTGATATGATTGGAGAAGCAATGAAATTCTTAGAAGATAAGTTCTATTGTACGTTCGTGTTTGATGGAAAACCGTTCCCTGAGAAGCAACTAGAGATGGAAAGACGCGTGAGTAAGAGTATGGGAGCACATAACACGTTAGTAATGATGGGTTTATAATGACCTCCAAGTTTATTTCAACTCTCCAAGAACGAGTTAATGCCTCGAAGAAGTCCGCTACTAAGTGGGCTGATGAGGCAGACAACAACTACTCGTCTATGTCATACTCTTCTATGCCTAACAAACCTCAGCTTAAAGAGCGTATTGTTGACTCAGATGATGATGAGTCATCAGAGCAACATCCAGTGTTAGCCTCTTCTGTGTTTGCTAATAGACTTGTGGCTTCCCTTCTACGATCATCTGAACAGAAGAGGGTAAAGATTTCCGCGTTTAAACCCACTGTTGCCCCTGTGAAATCTAGAATTGTTGAGCAGCAATCATCTTCAAATGATATGTCTGCTGTCCTTGCTAAGCTCTCTTCAATAGAAAGCAAAATAACATCTCTTGTGGAGAACAAGATTGCCTCTCTTGAGAAGAAAGTCGAAGCATCTGAAAGACGTGTGTACACGGTTGAAACCCGCATAAATTCTACACTAAAAGCTGTAGAGAAAATTAACGATATTGTCAAAGATTATATTGGACTTGGTATTCAAACTTCTCGTGATAATATGGAGTTGATAATGAAGTTGATCAACAACCATACAACAACTAATAGCAGTATACTAGCCTCTGCCATAGAGACAGTAGAAAAGAAAATTGATACAGGTAGCTATTCTGCACCACCAATATCTTCGAGCGCACTCTTTAGCTTGCTCATATCAAGATCTTCTATGATTACCTATCTGCACTTGTACAAAAAAAAAATAACCTCCTTCTTCAAAACTTTAAATGTAGTAATTCTTCCATATCAAGTGTAGAGCTTGAAATCCCCTCTCTAGCCGCACCTCTCGATCTCCAAAATCTTTCATACAACTCCTCCAATTCTCAAAAGAGTGACAATATGTCTCATATTGACACCTTATCTTCAAATGGCTATAACTTCTTTACCCTAATTCCAAATCCTCTAATTTTTGTATACAAATTGTACCCAAAATCTTAAACTTTACAACCCTAGCTTCCAATTTCCTAATGGCCTCCTTGAAGTCGCCAAAATCTTTGTTAAGGTCGCGGGCCGCCTCCTCAAAGCCCATTGGGCATGGTATTCGACCAATAGGGATGAAGTTTTCCATTCCTTGCCTTCATCCGACCATGCCTTAATTTCATCCCTCCCAATTGGCCTCCTACTAGCTTATATTTTCATCCTTAAGCTCCCACCTTCTCTCAAGGCTTCATACTAATCATTTAGATCTTATAATTTTTAAATACCATAATCAAAACAAGTAAAAATAAAATAAAGTTTCTTCTATCAATCCTTTTAATTTATTTTACTAATCATTCTAACACATATCTAAATCTATAAATATATTATGTATTTTGAGTGGATTTTACATACTGTAAGCAATTTTAGTACGACAGCGGATATGATATTAGTGAACGCACATGAGAGCCATCAAAGAATCTAACGAATGCATCAATAAAAATTAATGCATTTCATTGACGACATCCATCAAAATCAAGATAAATACTCAAGAAAATCTTTGCTATAAAGCAAGATAGGCTCTATAGAGGTTTCATCCTACCTTGTATCATTGTTTGTCATTAAATTTGTTTGTGCTAAAGAGATGGAGGATCAACAACCAGCGAATTTAGTTCAAGAGCCATCATTTGCTGATTTATCGGATGAGATATTACGACTATCACAACCTTCAAGACGACGGAATAGAGATGAAGACCTTCAAGAATGACATGTCCTTCCTCGGATTGATGGCAAAATACAACGTGTTTGATATCACGACCTTGGAAGAGGCTCTCGATGTTTGGTGATACTTTTAGAGGTAGGAACTATTCTTGATGGTGTTTCTAATATTTTCTTTGAAAAAAGTTATGAAGGCCTCAACAATGATCAAATAACAAGATGGTCCTCTTGTTCTCGTATAGGACATTATTGATGGCTGAAAGGACCTATCAACTACCTTCGAAGGGAACAAAGATCAAAATATGTGGCAAGCACAATTCGACGTATCCTAGACTTCTTCAACATATAATCACCGCTCCTCGTGGAACTCGTCCTTAGAAGGGGGGATAATGTCACAGATATAAGATTTATTCCAATAAATTATCTAAGTAATAATAGACCAATAGAAATATTGAGATAAATAAGTAATAGTAAAAATAGAATATATTATCTTGTAGAAGATATTACCTTAGGTAAATTGCTAATGGTCAAAGGATTGACTCTTGGCATATAGAAAGGGCATCCTACGGATATAGGATGCAGTCAAAAATCAAGAGTCAAAGTCAAGAGGATAAAGGATCTACTAAAGAATATCCAAAGAATAGGTAGGAGTCATTAGTGTATGGCATAGGATATCCTCGAGGTACGCAAGCTGCCAACGGATCCTAAGGAACATGTAAGTCAAAGTCAAAGAATGAAAGTTGACCATTAGGGCAACAACCACCACCTATAAGTATCGGGTGTTTGGAAGAGAGAGTTATCTCATTCCACACTTCTCTTTGTGTGCAACCTTGCTGATTTGTACTCATACTTACTTGTGTTATGCTTATGGTGTTTCTTCAATAGGTTATGGGCCCACACACACTTTGTTGTGCTATTCAAGTAAGTTCAAGGCATTCTCTTGTTGTTGCTCTTGTGTGGAATAGATCTTATGGTAGTTGCTGATGTTAGAGTTTGTATGATCTTAACTTCTTATTTGACATGAGGAGGTGCTAATATTAACATCATACATATCTAACATCTCTTTGTGGGTTCTCTATTCCTTCAATAGTGAGTTGGAGAGCATATTGAAAGACCTTGATAGTGTCTTTGTTGAGTTGTTGAAGTTAGTTGGACTAACATTCATTTTTCATGAGATTGTGATTTGAGAGAAAGATTGAAGTTGCTTGTGAGGTTGATGAGAGTGCTCATAGTGATTAGAAACTTCAAAAGTTGAGTTGAGAGTGTTTTGAGTGAAAAACCACTCTTTTGTTCACAAGAGGGCATTCTGAGATTTTGCTTGTGCAAAATTGTTTTGGTGTTTATAAACACATAAAGACTCCTTTTCTTGATATTTTTTGATACACTACTCCTTAGACATGGCTTCTAGTGAGGGTGAAGGTTTGAGAGTGATTGAGAAGTTTAGAGGCAACAATTTCTACCATTGGAAGGTCAAAATGGAGCTTTTGTTGGCGTCTTTGGACCTTTGGGACATTGTTGATGAAAGTGAAGACCCTCCAAGCATGGATGCTGATATCAAGGAGCACAAGGACTTCAAAAGACGTGAAAAGAAGGCTTTTGGCATGATTGCCACCAATTTGGATGAAGCCAACTTTTCTCACATCATCTCTTGCAAAGGACCAGCGGAAGCATGGAAGACTCTTTGCAACATTTATGAGAGCAAGAACTTGTCCAACATCCTCTTCACAAGGAGGAAATTCTTCACTTGCAAGATGGAAGAAGGTGAAGACCTCATGGCTCATGTCAATAAGGTAAAGGCTCTTGCAAACCAACTAGCAATTGTTGACAAGCCTTTAGAAGATGGTGATATTGTCATGACCTTGCTCATGAGCCTTCCCGAGTCCTACAACTACCTTATTGTAGCATTGGAGTCCATAAGGATCAAGGAACTCACCATGGACTATGTGACGGCAAGACTTGCACATGAAGTGACCAAAAGGAAGGAAAAGGAGCATCATAGTGAAGATTCGGCTCTCTTCTCAAGACAAGGCAAAGGTAGCTATTCCTACCAACGTGATAATGTAAGAAGCAATGTAAAAACTTGCTTCATTTGTGGAAAACCAGGTCACTTTGCACGAAATTGCTACAAGGCCAAGAAAGGAGAGAGAGAGAATGCAAACAATGCTCGTGATGAAGTTGGAGGAGATGATTATGCATTCATGGCAAGTGAAGGCACTTCCATGGCTGCCATGTCCAAGTGGATTGTTGATTCGGGTGCTACCAAGCACATGACTCCATACAAGTGTTCATTTGACACTTATGAAGCAATTTCAGCAACAAAGGTTTGGTTAGGAGACAATGGCATGGTACAAGCTATTGGAATTGGCTCCATTGTGGTGGAGATTGTTGTGAAGAACCAAACCAAGAGGATCAGATTGAAAGAGGTCCTACATGTGCCAAAGATGAAGAAGAACCTTCTTTCGGTGAGCAAACTTGTTTCAAGTGGTTGTAAGGTGCAATTTGATATGAATGGATGCTTTGTGAAGACAATGGAGGGTGATGATGTTTTAAAAGGCTTTAGAGATGGCAACCTCTACTTCATCAATTGTAAAAAGGTCAATGGAGTTGAAGTGGCGGCATTTGCTGATTTTCCACAAGATCAAGATAAGTTTGGCATTTGGCATCGACGCCTTGGTCATTTGAATGCCAAAAGCATGAAGGAGCTCCAATCCATGGTAAGTGGTTTAGATCTTGGTCAATGCTACAACAATGCTACCACACTTGCTTGTGAAGGTTGTATTCAAGGCAAGCAACAAAGGGCTTCATTTCCAAGTGGAGTTGCAACACGTGCAACTAAGTTGTTGGAGATTGTGCATTCGGATGTTTGTGGACCTATGAGGACGCCATCAATAGGAAGAGCAAGGTACTTTGTCACATTCATTGATGATTATTCAAGGAAGGTGTGGATCTTCATCCTTAAAACCAAGAGTGAGTGTTTGTCAAGGTTTAAGGAGTTTAAAGCACTTGTGGAGAAACAATGTGAGTGCAAGATCAAGGTGTTGCGCACGGACAATGGAGGTGAATACATGTCAAAGCATTTTGATGAGTATTTGAAGATTCAAGGTATTGCAAGACAAACCTCCACTCCTTACACTCCACAACAAAATGGAGTTGCTGAAAGAGCAAATCGAACCATTGTGGAGATGGCAAGGAGTATGCTTCATGCTCAAAACCTTGGACATGAATATTGGGCGGAAGCCGTGGTAAATGCAGTGTATACAAGAAATAGATGTCCTACAAGTGCACTCACATCAATGACTCCACAAGAAGCTTGGAGTGGGAAGAAACCTTGTGTTTCACATATGAGGACTTTTGGATGTGTTGCTTATGCAAAGGTACCAGATTGTATGAGGTCCAAACTTGATGCAAAAGGTACAAGATGTGTGTTTCTTGGATATTGTGAAGGTACCAAGGCATATAGACTAATGTGCTTGGATTCCAAGAAGATTATCAAAAGTCGAGATGTTGAGTTTTTAGAGCATAAGAGTGCTTGTGAGCACTTGGAAATGTGTCTAAGTCGAAGTAATAGTGGATTTGTGGACACATCTTCAAATTTAGCAAAGAAAGAAGAAGATGAAGCCATTGAGGATGGTGATGAAGGTGAAGAGCCAAAGAAGGTCCCTAATATAGTTAAGACCAACAATGAAGGAAATGAAGATGTTGAAGATGATGATGATGATGAGGAGTACCAACCTTTGAATGAGAAGAAACAAGGCTTAAGACAAAGGGAGTTGGAAGAGTGCATGGAGGTGAATCTTCTTCAAATGAAAGGAGATATCCTATGAAAGAAAGAAGACCACTTGGTGAATGGTGGAAGAACCACATCTTTCCTCAAGTAAGTGAAGAACATGTTAATGTTGCACTCCTTGCTGATTTATTGACTTTATGTGATGCAATGAAGTCCACGGATGCTATGAAGTGGGAGAAGGCCATGAAAGAAGAGTACAAATCACTCATGGACAATGGAACATGGAAATTGATTCAACTTCCATCAAATCGGGCTTCAATTGGTTGTAAGTGGGTGTTTAGAACCAAGAGGGATGCAATGGACAATATTGTGAGATATAAAGCAAGATTAGTTGCTAAAAGATACTCACAAGTTGCTGGTATTGATTTCAATGAGACATATGCTCTTGTGGCCAAATTCACCACTATTAGAACCATTGTGGCAATTGGGGCAGCAATGGCCTTGGAGATTCATCAAATGGATGTGAAGACGGCTTTCTTGAATGGAGAATTGGAAGAAGACATCTACATGGATCAACCTCAAGGATTTGTTGAAAAAGGCAAGCAACATCTTGTTTGTAAGTTGAACAAATCATTGTATGGGTTGAAACAATCACCAAGAGCATGGTACCAACGGATTGACACATTCTTTGTCAATGAAGGATTTGTGAAGAGTGAAGCTAATCATTCCATGTATGTGATGCAATCAAAAGAGTTCTTATTGATTGTAATCCTCTATGTTGATGATTTGATCATCTTAATCAATACCTTAAAGATGATGGATTGGTTAAAGGCTAAATTAGAAAAGGAGTATGAGATGAGTAATTTGGAAGAGCTTCACTATTGTTTAGGAGTGGAATTTGTAAGAGATCGTGCTAAGAAGACCATTACAATGAGCCAAAGGAAGTACATTGAAGAAGTGTTGAAACGATTCAACATGGAAGATTGCAAACCCATTGGAACACCATTGGAGGCAAATTTGAAGTTGATGAAGCTTATGGATGAGGAGTTTGCTGAAGTTGAAGGTGAAATGCAAGGTGTTCCATACAAGGCAGCAGTAGGTTCTCTCATGTATGCAATGGTTGGCACAAGGATGGATCTTGCATATGCGGTAAGTGTTGTGAGTCAACACATGTCAAAGGCTGGACCAATCCATTGGGCAACCATCAAGAGGATCATGAGGTACTTAAAAGGCACATTAGACTTCAAATTGTGCCTTGGAGGTGATAATACTACTTTGCATGGTTATTGTGATGCGGATTGGGCAGGAGATGCAAATGATAGAAGGTCAAAAATGAGATATGTATTCTTTGTTGGAGTGGGAGCAATTTCATGGAATTGTAGGAGACAACCAACAATTGCAAGGTCTACAATGGAGGCGGAGTACATGGCAGCAAGCCATGGAGCAATGGAAGCAATTTGGTTAAGACAAGTTTTGGAGGACATTAAACTTATGCAATTGGAAGCAACTCCAATGAAGTGTGACAATCAAGGATGCCTTGTTTTTACAAAGAATCCAAAGCATCATTCAAGAATCAAGCACATTGACATTCAACATCACTTCATATGAGAGAAGATTGAAATGGGAGTGATTGACATGAAGTATTGTCCTACGGAAGACATGCTTGCTGATTTGTTGACAAAGGCATTAGTGAAGGATAGGCATGTCATGTTGACAAAGGCATTAGGTTTGAAAGCCTTTGACAATTAGCAAAGTGGGAGTATTGAGATAAATAAATAATAGTAAAAATAGAATATATTACCTTATAGAAGATATTACCTTAGGTAAATTGCTAATGGTCAAAAGATTGACTCTTGGCATATAGAAAGGGCATCCTACGGATATAGGATGTAGTCAAAAATCAAGAGTCAAAGTCAAGAGGATAAAGGATCTACTAAGGAATATCCAAAGAATAGGTAAGAGTCATTAGTGCATGGCATAAGATATCCTCGAGGTACGCAAGATGCCAATGGATCCTAAGGGACATGTAAGTCAAAGTCAAAGAGTGAAAGTTGACCATTAGGGCAGCAACCACCACTTATAAGTATCGGGTGTTTGGAAGAGAGAGTTATCTCATTCCACACTTCTCTTTGTGTGCAACCTTGCTGATTTGTACTCATACTTACTTGTGTTATGCTTCTGGTATTTCTTCAATAAGAAGTAGGTAAAATAAGTTGATTTGATAATATCTGATAGAGAAGCTTCGTAAAAACTTCATAGACACAAAATCACCTTTACACATGTCTATAGGTGATTGGTAGGTTAAAAACTTGGTCAACAAACTGGCCACATGGCGCACATATTGATAGCTTGTGGAACAAGCCAAATACGTGGCGCACATGTGGAAAACTTGTCATGCAAGTTTGACACATGTCTTATAAATTAGACACGTGTATGAAATCCTATAGAATACCGCTACGTAGTTCTTAGTTATAATATTTATAGAGATAAGAGTGAAGCCCTCTTCACTCTTACCTCTATAAATACTATAGTGTATTTATAGTAGAAAGGTATGTATTTAGTACTGCTTCCTCTATATAGCTCTCTTCATTTCTTTCTATTATCATGTTGATATACCCTTCATTTTCACAACCATTCATATCTTTTTGAACTTTCTCCTCTTCATTCTCCTCCATAGATTTTTCCAAATTTGTTTGAAATTTAGAAGAAAACATACCCAAGACTTCATTTTCCAAATCTTCAATCATATCATCTTCCCAACTCTCTTCTTGTTGCTCTTTAATTTTATAAAGTTTGGTTTTGTCCTCTCCAGTCTGACCTCCGTTTTTTTTTGGATCACACATGGTAAAGTACACTTGTCCAATCTCATTTCCTTCTTCTTCGGTCATATAAGTATCTATTGCACTGGACATAACTATTTTAGTAGTCATTTGACGTTTCTTTTTTATAACATCGATTATTAGTTCATGAAAATCCTTCTTTGCAATTTCCAATGCTTGTCTCAAGGTAAATTCTATCTTGGCATCTAGAATTCAATCTTCTAAAGTACCTTTCATATCTACTGAAGATTCAATGTCCAATTGCAGTTTATAAGCAAGGCCTTTAGCCTTACCTCTTCTTGCATCTTCTTCCTCCTTCTTCTGACCCTTCTCCATCCTTTCCTCCCATTTCTCCTTAGACAATGGTACATCTCCAGGATGTGAAGTTGAGGGTGTTGTTTGGGATGTTTGGTTGGTTGTAGGGATTGCTTGTTCTTTCCCCTTGTCACCTTCACTGCTTCCTCGAGTCTGTCTTTTGTTGGCAGGCTCTCCACCTCCTACTTCTTCTATATTTCTTCCCCTCTTCACTTCCACACATACATCTTGGATTTCATCCTTTCCATGCTCCCCTTCAAAATAAGCGTGGATACTAGCTGCATCCACTGGATCATCCCGTCTAGTTTTTTGTCTAATAACTTGAGCCCCTCGTATCATAGCCTCTTGATTTATTGTAGATGGAATTTCAATATTGTTTTGCCATGCTATGATCTGATAGGCATCGGCATTACCTGATTCTCAGACTCTGGACTTCACCATTTGATCCTCCATCAATTGTTTCATTCCACCTTTGTGAAAATTGGTAATCAAAAGAGAATCTGTAGCCGCATCTCTGATCCTTCCCTCTTTGAAAGTTATCTTACCATTCTTCAAAGCCCTAACATATTGTGTACAATTATTCCTACTGTAGCTTGTATCATCGCACCAGATGTACCTCATCACATAGTTCTTTGATGGCTGTGATGGCTGTGATAGTCCACTCCGTTGATTCTTCTTCAATTCATTCATTTCAACCCGTAGATCCTTTATTTTTTTTTATCAAATCCTCCAACGTGTTATCATCCATAATTTTGCTCTTTCCAGAGACCATAGATGGTACCACTGGTTTTAATGGCACACTTGGAATTGATAAAGCAACCGGTTCTTTAAATTTGCTTATCGATATGGCTTCAATATAGATTCCAGCTCCTCTAGATCACATCCGCTGTTGCTTTGCCAATAGGATGATGGACTCTTCCACCCTTCTCCAGTCCGTACTAAATCTACCTTCAGCAGCTCCATCTTCCAAAAGTAAAAGGAGCCTATCTTCCAAAACCTCATCTGCAACTTGTAGAAACAATTCAACCTTCCGACCATCCATAAAGCGCTTTTCAGATGCAAGAAGTTGTCCATATCTCTTTTCAAATTCTCAAAGAAGCTTGTTTGGCCCCATCTACCTTCTAGGTCGTTGTTCCACCCAATCCAAAAAAAAAAACTCTTTATCATTCTGTCTGTATCTTCATCAAAAAACTCATCTCGCATCCGTTGTCGTGAAATAAATATATCCATATATAGAAACCTAACTTAACTATCTTTTCTTCAAAATTTTATTAAGTTCTTTCTTTCTTCTTACCAATCTAAGTTTTTTATATAGTTTAGGAAAAATTTCTCACTTTCTTTCTTTTTCTTTGGTTAAATTTTTACCTTATCTTTAATCTTAACTTTAACTTTGATCTAGCCTTGAAACTTTCTTTTATTTCTTTTATCTTTTTTCCAATCTTAGATTTTAGTAGATTCAAGGTTATATTTGTAGATATAAGGAGTTTTGACTTTGAGGTTGAATTTAGGATTTTACCAAGAATAAATAGTAGATTTGGATGTCAATAGTTGGCTACCATTAATAGTGCTGACTTGGAGGATTAGATTTGGGGTTTTTATAACTTTAAACTATTAATTGTTGACTTGGACTTTGAAGACCTTGGCTGCGACTTCTTTGACGAGCTTGGAGGAGAAGAAGACGGGGTTTTTTGGCAAATGCAAAGAAGTATTCAGAGAGAGCTTCTTCTTGGCATGAGTTTAGGTAGTAGAAACGCAGGATTCAGAGCTTAGATGAGAGAGATATGCTTGTTTGAACTTAGACTACTAATATGACATCTACTGTCACTTTTTAGGGTATATTAGAAGTTTTAAGATACTATCAAGAAATCAAAAAGTTGGGTTAGAAACTAGACTTCAAGCTATACATTTTATGTCCAAGAATTGATAGAAATGAGTTTAGAATGAGTGAGATATGGCTAGTTAAACCCAGCAAACTAAACTAGGGTTTTGAAGAAGTTAGATAAATAGAAGGATTTGCTTTAAGCTAGAACTTGAGTTTCAAGAAGAATTTGAAATTCATTTTTTGTGTACATATTACTTATACTATAAAGAGTCTATGTCTAAAATCTCATATCAATTGAGACTTTGATTAGGGAGTAATGGCAAATTTGTTCTCAGGTGTCTAGGGTTTTGACTTTTAAAAGTACCTGCCAAGGATTTGGTGATATCTAACGATTAGCAATGAATTCATAGCTCAAAATTTATGTGATGAGGATCAAAGGTATAAGTTATGTTTTCCCAAATTTTGAGCTTATTTGAACGGCTAGATCTTAAATTATGAATTTTCAAGTTTCAGATTGAGATTTGACTTTTAAAAGTATCTGCCAAGGATTTGGTGTTATCTAACGATCGGCAATGAGTTCACGGCTCAAAAATTATGTGACAATATTCAAAGGTATGAGATATGTTTTCCCAAGTTTTGAGCTTATTTGAACAGCTGGATCTTAAATTATGAATTTTCAAGTTTCAGATTGAGATTTGACTTCTAAAAGTATTTGCCAAGGATTTGGTGATATCTAATGATCAACAATGAATTCACGGCTCAAAATTTATGTGACATAGATCAAAAGTATGAGATATGTTTTTCCAAATTTTGAGCTTATTTGAACAATTGGATCTTAAATTATGAATTTTCAAGTTTCTGGTTTGGTTTTACTTATATAATTACTTGCTAATATTTTGATGATATCTGGTGATCGGTAATGAATTCACGGTTGAGAATTTTTGTGAAGATGACTAAAGAAGTGAACTCTATGCTTCTAAAATTTGAACTTATATAAACGGCTGGATTTCAATTTATAAATTTCCAAGCTTCTAGTTTGTTGATTTATTCTACGCATGGTTTTGTGACTATAAAAGAAAAATTTAAAAAAAGTTTGTGCATATTGGATCAAACTTGATTGTAAAGAGGGACCTTGCGTCTACCTGAAGCGGACTTTCGCCACGACACCGTTCTTCAAACCTGGACCATGTAATTGGTACAATACTTGTCCTCAAATGACGTATCCGATCTTGAATTTCAATAACAGCAGCCAGATCAAAGATTTCAAGCATTCGAACCTCCGGAACTTGATGTATCTCCATCTCACATATATAAATTCAAAGGAATTTGGTGGCATCTTTACCATCAAACCTATCCACCTTATCAATGATACCTCATAATGCCTTCGTAGCTCCATTGCCATCTGTATTTGCCCTTTATTACTCCATAAGCATTGTAATAGCTTGTAAAATATCCATCGGTCCTCCAATTCCAACTCCTTCATCTGAATTTTCTCTAGATTTTATATCCCCCATCTTTTCTTGTTGAGAAATTAATGCCTTGAGGCTCTCTTGATGGAAGCACTAATAATGTCGTGGTGGAGAGAATTTGCCTCAAGAAAGCACTGGGCTTCTGACTGCCATTAATTACTCAAGCAAGATCCAAGTATAATAAAAATCCCCAAGTTTATATAAAAGAGATCTTCATAGGGCTATTACACCCAATACATAAGTCTTATTTCATCAAACCATTCAAAACATAATAAAATACTCTAAACCCTCATTTCCCTATAGGAAGGAATTTTTTTCCAAACTTCAATAATCCATAACTTTTAATCCAACCGTCCAAATCCACTCCAAATTTACATGAAGTACTGATGTATTTTCCATAATGCGTTGGAATTCAAATTGCTGTCTTTGACTTCCATTATCTCCTTCTTCAAAATTCCAAATATAGAAATTCTTCTATATCAAGTGTAGAGCTTAAAATCCCCTCTCTAATTGCACCTTGCAATCTCCAAAAGCTCTCATACAACTCCTCCAATCTTCAAAAGAGTGACAGTAGGTACAATTTGTATATCCTAACTTCAAGCGCCTATTTCTTCCTTATAAAAATTCTAAATCTCTCAATTTTTATACCAAAATTGTAATCCAAAAAACAAGCTTTCTAATCCTAGTCTCTATTTTTCTAATGGCCTCTTTGAAGTTGCCGAAATCCTTGTTAAGGTTGCGGGCAACCTCCTCAAAGTCCATTGGGGATGACCACCGGCCAATGGGGTGAAGGCTCCCATTGCTATTCTTTATCTATCCATTTTTTTACATTGGTGGTTTGGATTTTCATCCTTAGGTCCAAATTCAATTCTTAGAACATTATACTAAACACCTAGGCTCCATATAATTTAAACACTGTAGCCAAAAAAAAAAAAAAAATCAAATATAATTTCTATCAACTCTATCTAAATTAGTTTATTAACCATTCTAGATAACATCAGAACTTATTAACATATTAAATAATTTAGTTGGTTTTTATACATTATAACCATGTACAATATGATAACGTATAGAAGGTCCTTTAGAATATTGCCATGTAGCTCTTAGATAGATAGTATAAATAGAGACAAGAGTGAAACCTTCTTCATTGTTGTCAACTCCTTTCTTGCTTCTAATCCAGTTTCAAGAGTCTATAGTTTTCTTGTCTTGTGGCAATAGTCATTCTAATTTCTTTTAGTATACATACTTCTTTACTTCTATTTTGTTATATTTTTTAATAGAAGTTTCATATGCTTATTTGCTTTCATCGAGTTCTTGTCCTTGATAATATTAGTCTATGATAATAGTTTGGACAATAAATATAGTACATTATAAAAATTTACCAAGTATTGGTTTGGACCATCTATTCTTACATTTATAGAAAGGATTTTATGAATACCATCTCCAAATGATAACATGCAACTATCTATGATTTTTACATGTGCATGTTTAATTTTTTGTATGAAGGTATTCTACGACTTTTAACAAATTTTTTATCTAAAAAATACATTGAGGCTCCTGAATCTAATAAGACAAAGGCTTTGTGATTTTTAGATCCCAAAAAAATATCTATTCTAAAATAAGGAAAGGGTTTTGAGGAGAAAATAGGACCTTTACTAGGAGTTGTATAAGATTTGAGTTGTATGATCTCTATTGTAGCTAGATAAATTTATTTTTCAACATATTGTCTTTTTTGACAACTGTACTATTTATTTTGTAATTGCGTCATTTCTTTGAATAATGTTGAGCAGTGTGCTTAGATTCTCCATAATATAAATATAATCCTTCTTGACAACGACAAGTCTTTTCTTGTTCAGTAAGAAGTTTAAAACGTACCACATTTTTTTTTTATATATCTTCTACTTTTAAATATATATATTGAGAGGACGTTGATGTTGCTACTATATTATAGAAATGTTGGAGCTCTCTTATACGATTTTTAGATTGAAATTCAAAAAGCCAATTGTCACACTTCATAATAAAACCAATTGCTTGATTCAATGTCTAAGGATTGAATAAGTTGAACATCAATTTCTTTACCTCATATTGTAATCCATAGAGAAATTGGTTAATGAGTGTAACATCATCCCACTTAGTACCAATTGCTAGTTGTCAGAATTGTGAAGTATAAGATGCCACTAATTGATTGCCTAGTTACAAGATGTGCATCTTATTGGTTGTAACACAAATTGCATCATGTTCTCCATACATAAATAAAAATTTTACTAAAAATATCTCCAAATTATCTAATATCAGATTATATCATTCAAAAAAGAATAAAAATTATAATAAAATAGAACTTGAATGTAGTGTTCTAATAAATCTAACTTGTGATCCTTGAATTCGATAACTTTGACGTTGAAGTTCAATCACCAATTAAACTTGATTGATGAATTTTCAAAATTTAGATCTTATGCCATCAAATTTCTCTGACAAATTAATTTTTAGT
The DNA here is from genome assembly GCA_036785485.1 of Physcomitrellopsis africana. Classification (NCBI taxonomy): domain Eukaryota; kingdom Viridiplantae; phylum Streptophyta; class Bryopsida; order Funariales; family Funariaceae; genus Physcomitrellopsis; species Physcomitrellopsis africana. The sequence continues at coordinate 156,518 of JAWRVF010000642.1, forward strand.
TCTTTGATATTTAAACGATGTTCAATTGTAGGTGAAGTGGTATGGCTTGAAGCAGCTCCAATCATCTCTATATCCTCACTTCTTATTAATCTTATTATTCCTTGTGGTGGTGTATTGAATTGATGCATTGCAAGCATTAATTCTTTCATTTGTTCTTGTATTTGTGCCATTGCGCTCTTCATTTTAGCAAGCTTTGCTATGATAATACAATAAAAAGGAAAAAAAATGTCTACTCTTACTACAAAATAAAGCATTCAAAAACAAAGAAAAAATTTTAGGAACAATATTAGTTTAGAAGTGAGTAATCTACAATTTCTAATATGCTTATGTCTTATCAAGACAAAGAGGTAATCCACTTTCAATCAAGAAAAGATGAAGTTCTAATATTATATCTTCACTCTTGTCAATTTGCCAAGGATACAAACTGAAACAGATGCATAAGTTAGTAAAAGCTATATCAAAGAAAAATGACAAAATAAAAACAATAAAATATATATATTCAAGAAGAAATTGGAATGGCTATTGCCAAAGACTAGAAAATACAAGAGACTCTTAAACTAGATTAGAAGCAAGAAAGAAGTTGACAAGAGTGAAGAAGGCTTTAGTCTTGTCTCTATATATACTATCTATCTAAAACTATGTGGCGGCATTCTATAGGACCTCCAACACGTGTCTAATTTGCAAGACATATGTCAAACTTGTAAGATAAGTTTTTTATATGTGTGCCATGTATTTAGCTTATTCTACAAGCTATCAATACATGTGACACGTGGTTAGCTTGTTCTATAAGCTATCAATATGTGTGGCATGTGAATAGCTTGCTGGCCAAGTTTCAAACCTACTAATCACTTATAGACATGTATAAAGGTGAATTCGTGTCTATAAAGCTTCTAGAAAGCTTCTCTATAAGATATTATTAACATAACTTACTTTTATCTACTTCTAGCTATCCGTATTAATTAAATAGTTATTGGAATAAATCTTATATTTATAATATAAAGTGGCGTCAAAAGACATTAGAGATCTTTTTCAAACCAACTTTGATAAAGAAGATATCAGAGCATTGGTTCAAAATTATTTAGTAACATATGGAATTGGATATAAGAAGTTTCAAGTTATGATACAAAGATAGATGATAACTTCAACAAAAATATAGAAACAAGTGGATTTTGGTCTTATGCTATTTCTACAATGCAAAAGAAAAAGATGCAATGGAAAGTATTATTAAGAATTATGGCTATAATTTGTGGTGATACAAGTTAGGAAGATCATGTAGAAGCTCTTTCACTTCATGTATACATTACTAAGAGCCAGCATGAAGCTTTAATAGAAGAAAAGAAGATAAGAGATTTTGATGATATAAGGCAAGGAAATTTTTTTAAGATGCAAACTTGAAGAAACAAGGCTTGTAATATGGCTTTACAAAAATTACCTATAGAGGATGATTCAACAATTTTGAGAGAAAAAAAAATAATAATAATAAAAATAAAAATAAAAAAATAAAAAAATAAATCAATAGTTTATAAATTATTCTTTGATATTGAAGCACCAATAGATTTAAAAGGAGTGCTTGAGGAATGTATACTCAATACTAAAATTGAGTTCATATTGAAAGAGATTCTCAAGATTGCAAAGAAAGAATTTCATGATATTCTTATTGACAATATTAAACAAAAGAGATAATTTATAGGTGAAATAAGATTGAATCATGCTATGGATACAAAGATATATAAGGATGAAGAAGAACTTGGTAATTGTTGCAAGCAATCAATAAGCAAGAAGAAAGATTATAATCAACACGTGTATTTTGAGGATTGGAGTGAAAAAAAAATAGAGACTTTAAGCCATTATACTTTAAAATATTGGATTAGAGCAACTATGGAAATATTAGTGAAGGTTGGAGATATAAAAAAGCCAATTGTTGCTTACATTGACTATGATTCAAAAATAAATCTTATATCTAAAAATCTTTACAAGAAGCAAATTAGACACGTGTATGAGATCCTATAGAATATTGCCACATAGCTCTTAGTTAGATAGTATTTATAGAAATAAGAGTGAAGCCCTCTTCACTCTTGTCAACTCCTTTCTTGGTTCTAGTCTAGTTCTAAGAGTCTTCATGTGTCCAATTTTTGGCAATAGCCATTCCAGTTTTCTTTGAATATACATACTTTCTTATTCCCATTTTGTGACTTTTCTTTGATACAGTTTCTATTAGATTATGTATCTTTTTCTAGTTCATGTCTTTGATAGATTGACAAGAGTACACTTCTAATATCATAGCTTTGCCTTGTCTTGATTTAAGAGTGGATTACCTCTTTTCTCTTGATAAGACACAAGCATTTTAGAAGTTGTGGATTACCCTCTTCTAAATTGATATTATTCCTAGTATTTTCTTTGTTCTCCCTGTTACTTATTTCGAGTAGTATTATATATTTTATGAAGTGTTATCATGGCCGAGCTTGCCGAAATGAAGAGTGCAATGGCACAAATGTAAGAGCAAATGAGGGAATTGATGCTTGCAATGCATCAACTCATTGTATCTCCACAAAGAGCAACAAGGTTACCAAATAATGAAGATATAGATATGGTTGGAGCTGCTTCAACATCTACACCAAGCTATATAATTCCTCCTACATTGGAACATCGTCCAAGCACCAGAGAACCAAAAATTGGTCTAATTGAGAAGTTTGATGGTACAAGATCCAAGTTTCGAGGATTCATCAACGAAGTCCAACTGGTGATTGAATTGCAACCGCAAAGTTTTCCAACTCTAGGATCACAAGTCAGATTTATTAGTACACTACTTTCAGGTTCTGCCTTATCTTGGTTTTCATCTTTTCTGGAATGACATGATCCAATATTGAATAATTTAGAAGCTTTCTTAATAGAATTTCAATCTATGTATGGACAGCATGATGCAACTCGTGTTACAATCAATAAGCTTTATATCCTATGACAAGGCAATCAATCAATGACATTATATGCTTCACAATTTTGACAACTAGCAATCAATATCAAGTGGGACAATGTTGCACTCATCAATCAATTTTTCTACGGATTACAATATGAAGTGAAGAAATTGATGTTGAACTTATCCGATCCTCAAACATTGAGTGAAGTAATAGACTTTGCGGTGAAGTGTGATAATTGGCTTTTTGAATTTAGATCTGAAAGTCGTACAAGAGAACCTCAGCGATATTATAATTCAGTGGCAGTACCAATGACTTCTCAATATGTACCTTCAGAAGTTGAGGATATGCAAATTGATGCTATACGTTTCAAGCCGCTTACTGAACAAGAAAAGACTCGACGTCGTTAAGAAGGATTATACTTGTATTGTGGAGAACCTAAACACACTGCTCAAAATTGTCCAAAGAAACGATGCAACCACAAGATGAGGAGTACAACTGTCAAAGAAGACAATATGTCGGAAAACAAGTTTGCCCAGCTACAATAAGGATCGTGTGGCTGGGATCTTTTACAATTTCTAATGAAGGTCCTATCCTCTCCTCACAACCATCTCTTTGTTTTATAATAGATGAGTATTTACGACCTAATAATTACAAAGCCTCTGCTTTAATAGATTCGGGAGCCTCGGCTTGTTTTTTAGATGAAGAATTTGCTAAAAGCCATAGAATATAGATAGTACAAAAATCTAAACCTGTACACATAGAAATCATAGATGGTCGTCCTTTATCTTTTGGAGATGTTACTTATGAAACACTTCCTCAAGATGTAGTAGTAAATGGCCATAATAGTTGCGTAATTTGTAACATAATTAGATCTCTCTCTATTCCAATTATTCTAGGTCTATCATGGTTAGAAAAACACAACCCTTGAATAGATTGGATTTCTCGTACTGTGAATTTTTTTAAAAGTATAGTTAACAATATAGTTAATCAAGTAAAAAATCAGAAGTCTAGTAGAATTAAACCTGTGTTGTAGGTGGAAGAGCTTTCTTGCACGTTGCAAAAGAAAGATCACCTTTTGTTATTTATGCTACACCTATTTCCAACGATGGAAAGACTTCAAGTAGCATTCCAAGTCAGTATCAAGATTATCAAGACGTTTTTGAGAAAAAGAATGCAATTATTCTTGCATAGCATCGTCTATATGATTGTTCAATTGACCTTAAAGAAAGAACTCAGCCACCATTTGGATCAATCTACAGTTTATCACAAGATGAATTGGCTGAACTTAAGGCGTATATTGACGAGAATTTTGCCAAGAATTTCATACGTCATTCTAAATTTCTAGCAGGAGTTCCAATTCTATTTGTGAAAAAAAAAGATGGATCATTGCGGATCTGTGTTGACTATCGAAGACTCAATAAGATCACAATCAAGAATAGATATCCATTATCTCTAATATCAGGACTCCTTGACCAGTTGAATCAAGCTAGGATCTATACAAAAATAGATCTAAGAGGAGCATACAATCTAGTACGCATCAAAGAAGGAGATGAATGGAAAACTGCATTTCGAATCAAGTATGGACATTTTGAATAAAATGTCATGCCTTTTGGACTTACAAATGCACCAGCTGCTTTTCAACATCTCATGAATGATGTTCTTTGTGAGTTCTTAGACAATTTTGTCATCTGCTACCTAGATGATATTTTGATCTATTCTAAGAACGTAGAAGAACATGAAATACATGTTCGTCAAGTATTATAAAAATTTAGAGATGCGAGATTATACGCCAAGATGGAAAAGTGTGTATTTCATACTATTCAAGTTGATTTCTTGGGATACATCATTTCAAATGATGGTCTCATGATGGATCCTAAGAAAGTCCAAACAATCATAAATTGGAAGATTCCAAAGACGATAAGAGATGTCCAATGCTTTTTGAGATTTGCTAATTATTATCAGATCTTCATCAAAGATTTCTCTTGTATTGCGGCTCTACTTACATGTGTTACTTGTAATGACAAATTCGAATAGAATCAAGAATCGGGAGCAGTATTTGAAGCTTTGAAGACATTATTTGTTTCTGCACCAATCTTGTATCGTATAGATTTTTTAAAGGCGTTTTTTATGGAAACAGATGCATCAGACTTTGCCTTGGGTGCAATTTTGTCACAAATAGGAACAGATGACAAACTTCATCCAGTAGCTTTTCATTCAAGAAAATTCTCAGCAGCTGAGATCAATTATGAGATCCACGACAAAGAACTTCTTGCAATTGTGGATTCTTTTCAAGAATGGTGTCATTATCTAGAAGGAGCTTTGAATCCAGTCACCATATATACGGATCACAAGAACCTCAAATATTTCATGTCGGCACGCATGTTGAATCATCGTCAAGTTCGTTGGAGTATGTCTTTGTCAAGATTCGAATTCATTATCACTTATTGGCCAGGAAAACAACAAAGTTTGTCCGATGTCCTTTTTAGACGTTCTTATTTTGCACCAAAAGAAGGAGATGCAGCTTTTGAGCAACAAAGAACGGTTCTTCTGAAACTAAAGCAATTTTATCTTTGAGCAATAAAATCAACATTGACTATTGATTCAACTTTTTTCAAGCAAATTCAGTCAAGTATGTCCTCAGACCCTCTTATTCATGATATCAAGAATAATTCTTCCAAGTCTCATGATTTTTCTAAATTTGAGTTCAAGAACAATCTACTATATTTCGAAGGACTTCTATATGTTCCAGAAGGAGAAGCACGTTTACGTGTTCTTCAAGCATGTCATGATTTTCTAACGGTAGGATATTTTGGATACAACAAGACTTTGGAACTTATATGAAGAGATTTTTGGTGGCCTCAAATGTGGAAGGTAGTCAAAGACTTTGTATAATCATGTGATATCTGCTCAAGATCAAAGATTCCTCGTCATCGACCTTTGGGCTTCTTCAGTCATTACCTATTCCAGAACAACCATGGTCTTCTGTTTCTATGGATTTCATCACAGATCTTCCAAGCTCAAGATCTTATGATTCTATATTTGTGATAATAGATCAGTTCACCAAGATGGCACATTTTGTGCCATGCACAAAATCTATCACAGGTGAAGAAATAACTAAGCTTTTCATTAATAATATCTATCACTATCATGGATTATCCAAGGATATTATATCGGATAGGGGAACTCAATTTGTGTCAAGATTTTGGAAAACCCTTTTCAAGAACTTAAAAGTGGACATAAAATTATCTTCAGCTTTTCATCCTCAAACTGATGGACAAACAGAGCACGTGAACTAAGTCTTGGAGCAATATTTAAGGTGTACTATCAACTACCAACAAGATGATTGGATAGCTCTTTTGCCATTGGCAGAATTTAGATTTTGTGTGCTAAAGAGATGGAGGATCAACAACCAGCGAATTCTGCTCAAAAACCATCATTTGTTGATTTATCGGACGAGATATTACGACTTTCACAACCTTCAAAACAATGGAATAGAGATGAAGACCCTCAAGAACGACATGTCCTTCCTTAGATTAATGGCGAAATACAACGTGTTTGGTATCACAACCTTGGAAGAGACTCTCAATGTTTGGTGATACTTTTAGAGGTAGGAACTACTTCTGATGGTATTCCTAATATTTTCTTTGAAGTTATGAAGGCCTCAACAATGATCAAATGACAGGGTGGTCCTCTCACCCTGGTATGGGACATTATCGATGGCTGAAAGGACCTATCAATTACCTTCGAAGGGATCAAAGATCAGAGTATGTGGCAAGCACAATTTGACGTATTTTGAACTTTTTCAATATGTAATCACTACTCCTCGTGGAACTTGTCTCTAGAAGGGGGGATAATGTCACGGACATAAGATTTATTCCAATAAATTATCTAAGTAACAATAGACCAATAGAAGTAAGTAAAATAAGTTGATTTGATAATATCTGATAGAGAAGCTTCTTAGAAGCTTCATAGATGCAAAATCACCTTTATACATGTCTATAGGTGATTGGTAGGTTAGAAACTTAGTCAACAAGCTAGCCACATGGCGCACATGTTGGTAGCTTGTAGAACAAGCTAGCCATGTGTCACACATGTTGGTAGCTTGCGGAACAAGCCAAGTACGTGGCGCACATGTGAGAAACTTATCGTGCAAGTTTGACATGTGTCTTGCAAATTAGACACGTGTATGAGGTCCTATAGAATATTGCCACATAGCTCTTAGTTAGATAGTATTTATAGAGGCAAGAGTGAAGCCCTCTTCACTCTTATCAACTCCTTTCTTGGTTCTAGTCTAGTTCTAAGAATCTTCATGTATCCAGTTTTTGGCAATAGCCATTCCAATTTTCTTTGAATATACATACTTTCTTATTCCCATTTTGTGACTTTTTTTTTATACAGTTTCCATTAGATTATGTATCTTTGTCTAGTTCATGTCGTTGACAAGTACGTAGGTTTTTGGATACATGTGTATTTTATCATATATAGATTCCTCATTATGCTTACATAGCAGATCTATTATATGAATTATTATAAAAAGGTTATCAATTTAAATGAGAAGAAAAGCATATTAAAGCAATATAAAGGCTAAATGTGTTAATGTTATCACCTCTAATTTTAAAAAAAGTTGATTATGAGTGTAATAGATAAATAATTTTTATTATAGATATTAATCCTATTGCTATTGAATAGATTGTAGATCAAGACAATTTAAGTAAAAATAGATTTGCAGTTGGATTTAGAACTAAGATTTTGAATATTTACTAATATGTATATTCACAAATGAAAAGAGAGCTATGGAAAGTTATTTTGGTAATAAAAGCCAAAAAAGACTATTTAATTGGTGTACTAGTAGTAATTAAAATAGATTGCTTGCTATTGCTTAGAGTGATAATTAATTATACGTCACTAAATATTGTGATGCTAAGATGAATTGCTTATATTAAATCATTTAATCCAAAATTTATACATATTGTTAGAAAAGATAATTTAATAACAAATATGCTATCTTGAACAAGATATAATAATGAAAACAAGATGATTGAAGACATTGATGATGTTGGAATAAAATTTTACTTGGTTTCAAATTTCAATAAGGAAAAAAAGTCATTTTTTGAAGAGTTTTATGAAAGAAAATTATTGGATATTAATTATTATTTAAACACCTTGATTAGGCAAGTAAATTGGTCTATAAATTTTTTTTTTAAATTAAAAAAAAGACATATGGATTGTTGCTTCAAGAATGATTCTTATAGAATAGACTAAAAAAAAGAATTGGGATGCCACAACTAGTGATAAGCAATAAAAAAGACCAACAAAAATTATTAAAGGAATTGTATGACAATCTATAGGCGAGGCATAGGAGAATTTAGATCATATTTGTTAAATTTAAAGAGCAATATTGGTGGAAAAATATATATCAAGATGTACTTTTATTTGTAAAGTCAGGTATAACTTATTAAAATTATTCTAAAATATGACATTGAAATGGTTTACATCTAACATATCCTTTGACTATTTATTTTAAATAGATTATTGATTTGATTATTATGCCAATTTGATTATAGCAAATGAGATATTTAGCCTTAGCTTATGAGAATTTATCAAACTAAGTTGAAAGAAGAACATTAAGAATAAAGTCTACTAAAAATATTTGTAGATTTTTACTTGAAGATGTTATTTGCTGCTATGGATGTGTGGAAAAGCTCATTGCAGATTGTAGAGAATTAGATGCAAGAGAAGCTCATGAATTCTTTAAAAGGTGTGGAATTAAATTATCATTGACTATTATTTAAAATTAATAAGAAAAAAATAAAAATATATGTGATCATCTTCCAATTGTAAAAGCATTAGTTAAAGCTTATAATGGAGTTAAAGGTTGCCATTTGTATTGTGGAGTAATCAAACAACTCGTAATTAGGTCAAAAATCTACTATACTAATTGAAAAAAAAGTACCAACTTGGAGTGTGTTACCATGAAAAGATAGATTAATAAGAGAAGAATTTTTAGCTATTAAGATTCAACAATTTGAACAAAGACCAAAAGATGTTCAAATAGCATTACAAAGGTTGAAAAGAGCAAGATTACAAAATAAGGCTCAATTTGATAAACAACATCAATTAAGGCCTAAAATAATTAAAGAAGGTGATTGGATTTTGGTCTATAATAATAATTTAGATAATCAACATAGTACTTTATAAAAGTTTTTTAAACATTGGTTTGGATTGTATATAGTAACAATGATTTATAATAATATTACCTATTTTCTAAGAGAGTTGGATGGAACAAAATTAAAAATACCAATTATTGAAAAGCAAGTGAAGATATTTAAATAATGACATTCAAAAGCCAATATAGATGATTTTGTTGAAGACTTTTATTTTCTAAGCCAAAAAGATGGTTTTGATTTGGATAATAAAAATAATAAAGAAGAAATTGATTAAGACAATAAAGACTTGGAATGAAGCCAATAATTATATATAATTTATTTGGCACATACTGGAGGATGCGTAGGTTCAAAGAAAAAAAATATTGTATTGTAAAATGGTTATAGGATAAAAGAACAAAATAAGATATATATTATAGAGAAACTTAGTTGAAAATTAAATTATAAAATTACTTTAGAAAATATAGGTAAAAATAAAAAAATAAAAAAATATTTAATATAAATATTATCTTTTTGTAAAAAATCTTCTATTTATTTTGTAGGACCATAAATAAGACAAGATAAGATAGATTAATATAAATATTGCTATAAGCATCTTAAGATTAAAGCAAAAGATAGTTTTCAATAAAAATTATCTAAGAAAACTTTAGATTAATATCCAAGGAAGGCCGGTTATGAACCATGGTCAAAATCAGATCCGAAGGTACAAAACTATGCACCTATAGCAGGTAGGGTCTTTTTTGGTTGATTGAAAAATGGGATTTGAGAGCAGACTCAATAAGACTTCTTTAAATATTAGATTCAAGGTTTTTAAGTTTGTAATGACTTTGTGAGAGCTATGCAAAGTCAGAGTTTTATTTAGGTGACTTTGGATATTGAAAAATAAAGTAGATTTGTATTTTTGAGTATATTGAAAGTTTTGTAGCAGATCTATTAGTAAAAATTTGAAAGTTTGTGCATATAATTGTGTTAAATATTTATTATAAATTTAAGCTTAATTCCACAATTAGATCAAAGGTTATTGAAGTTTAAGTTAGCTAGGACCTCAGAAATTGGATTTCTAGGGTCAGTGAAGATTTTTGTGATTTTAAGCAATCTGCTTCTTAAATTGAATTGATTCTTTTTTGAATTGATAGTTAGCTTAATTTTTAAAATTTTTATAAAATTTTAGAACATATAAGTGGTACAAAAAAAGAGATATTGATATTGGAAGATTAACATCAAGGCTAAAGAAGGAGGGAGGCCAATATCCTAGAGAATTAGGAGTTTTTTCTCCCAATCGATAAGTTTGATTTTTTTTTTGAATTTTATATGCTTATTTTTAATTAGAAGGTTAAAAAGTGTGCAAACTTTGAATGAAGATCAATAATTAATTTAATAATTATTGAGATTTTAAATCTACTATTGAATTGATTAGGGCTTCATTAAGATTTATTATGATATTAAGATTTCATTAGGATTCATTAGGATATTTGAATTTCATTAGGATTCATTAGGATATTTGAATTTCATTAGGATTCATTAGGGTATTTGAATTTCATTAGGATTCATTAGGATATTTGAATTTCATTATGATTCATTAGGATAATTGGGTTTCATTAGGATTCACTAGGATATTAAGATTTTGTTAGGATTTTATTAGAATATTAAAATTTCATTAAGATTTCATTAGGATTTGATTAAGGTTTGACTTAGGATTTGATTTAGGATTTGATTAAGATTTGACTTAGGATTTAATTTATGATTTGGCTAAGATTTGTCTTAGGATTTGATTTATGATTGTATTAGGATTTTATTAGGATTTTATTAGAGTTTGATTAAAATTTGATTAAGATTTGATTAAGATTTTATTAGGATTTATTTAAAATTTGGCAAAAGTTTAATTGGAATTTATTTAGGATTATATTAGAGTTGTTAGATTTTTGGTTAGTTATAATATATAAATGTACCTTCTACAGCCAAGTATCCAGTGCATTCTCAAACAAGACAACACGTAATATGACAATATAAAAAATAACCAAAATTTTATGGTTATTATAAAAAAATATATTTTATTCATTTTATTTAATAACAAAAAATTATAAGAATAGATTGTGATAAAATATTTACTCTAACAAAAAAATTAAATATTGTGATAAAATATTTGCTCTAATAAAAAAATTAAATATTATGAAGCTAGTAATAATATTACTAGCAAGTAAAAATTGATCATTCATCCATCTTGATATAAAAAGATCTTTTTATATAAAGTATTAAAATATATATATATTTTTTAATACTTTATATAAAATATATATATATAATAATTTATTAAAAATTAAATCTTAATACATATATATATATATATATATATATATATATATATATATTTTATAAAAAAATTTTATTAAAAATTAAATCTTAATATATATATATATATATATATATATATATATATATATATATATATAAAATAAAGTATCAAAATATTTTATTAAAAATTAAATCTTAAAATATAAGATATAAAATTTAATTTTTTTTAATAAATTTAAACATATAATTGGTGGATTATTTAAAAATAATAATTTTCAAAATAACAAAGATTCTTTGAAACTAAGGCATTTCAAAATCTATTTTATAATAGACATCAAAATTATTATCTTAATGCTATGTATATTTGATTTATATTTTCTAGACTCATGTCAAAGATACAAAAAATATAGATACAAAATATAAGGTTTAAAAGAAAGAAGATATAAGATTAAAACTAAAAATAGATATAAGATTAAAAACATAGATATTATTAAATTATTCTAGGACTTATTCTAATAAGATTTTGGTATATCTTGTCTTGCTTCTTTAGTTATTTTGTTGCAACTAGGTCCTATAAAAATTCTAAAGAAAATCTTAAAGACTTTAAAACATTCTAAAAGCTTAAAGAATCTTTAATAAGTTTTTCAAAAGACTATAGAAGATTTTAAATGGCTAAATAAGACCATAGAACTTTTTATAAGACTATATAATTTTTTTAATTTTTTTAAAAAACATAAAGAATTATAATATCTTATTGAGGATTTTGGAAAATTTTATATGAATTTAAAAATTTATAAAAGTAATATAAATATCAATAAGATCTTTAAAATTTCTACATAATACTTGAAGTTATAATTTATTGTATATTTTTGATAATTTAAATTAGATTTTAATTATATTAAGCAAAAGCTGATTAAATTTTTGTTACAACAAATCTTTAAAAGAATATCTTTCATATAGATATTAAATTCTTATAAGTAGGTATAAGATTTTTTTTATCTTGAAAGAAATAAACATATATATATATATATATATGTGTGTGTGTGTGTGTGTGTGTGTGTGTGTGTACAATTTTAATATTAAAAGTACTTATATCAAAGAAGTATGAATTGATTTTAATTTCTATAAAAAATTCTTAAAATTATCAAGATACAAAAATCTATCTAAAATAGATTTATAATAATTTTAATTATCTAAATAAATCTTACCAATTAAGTCATAGTATACTTAAAAAGATTTTTTGATATTTAAATTAATTTTTCATGTTAATACTGAGAATTTTATAACAATAGAATTGATGAAAGAAAAATCATAAATAAGGTAGATATTTATTTATATAAGTAGATCAATTTTTTTTGGTATTTAAAAGAAAAATTAATTATTTCATTATCCTCTAAAAGAGTTTGAATATAATTTCTTGCTAATGATACATAAAAAATAACATTATTAAAGATACTATTCAAATAAATCCTTACAACACAATTGAATTTCATTACAATCTTTTGTAATAACATAAATATTATACTAGCTATCAAAAATCTTATTTTTTTTGAAGAAATAAATCAATTTGAATTATAATTAGATTCATTAAAAAAAAAAAATTCTATCAAGAATTATAAACATTCTTAATATTTTGATAATAAATCAAAGTAATAAATATTTTAACTAAATAACTTTAAAATTATAAATTTATTAAATTGAAAGATGCAATGGAGCTACAATATCAAGATATATTGCATAAAAGATCAAAAGAGCTTTAGAAAAGCCTAACCTCTCTTAAATATTCATTGGCATCTAATAAAGACTTAAAACCATCAACCTCACCATGTGATTAAAAAAATATGGGCCTTGATAGTATCTATATCTTACATCATATACACAAATGAAACAATGTATATTATATAATGGTTGATGCCAAAAACAAAACAAGTTAAAGAATAAAAAAAAAAATGGTGATAAATCATTAAAATCAAAGCTATTAAAAAGTTTTAGATCTAACAAAGCCCGAGACTTCAATAAAATAAAATAAAAACTAAATCAAATGTAAAAATCGGCAGATAACAACACTAGAAACAGATAACAAAATCTCATCAAAGACAGATAATCCAACTCACTGGGACTTCACTCCATTAATTTAAATAGAGTAATATATGTTCACCCAAACATCTCAAAGTGGAGGATGTTATCAACACCAATTGGCCATTTTGATACTTCTTATCTTTAACAAACTAAGGTAGTAACACAACTCTAAATAGACTTAATACAGATCAATACTAGGACTATGCAATCCTACTCCTATACTAAATAATGTATCATGAGTCTGATCTTGTCTGTAATGCTTAGAACTGCCATAGTAAGCTTCTCACAATGTGGGTGAGTGTGTATGTGCGTGTTTCATGATATAAACAGCTTATATTCCCTGATCAATTGTGAGCTGTTCCGTCATCGATCTCTATAGTCTCTGGTGGCGATGGCCATGTCTTCTTACGACGTGATTCAACACAAGCTCCTTGGTTTTTTGCATACAGAACTGCTTGTGCAAATCCTTAAAGAAGAGAAACAAAAAGATGAGTAAAAGTATGGCAACAGAACAGTGAAAACTAGCCTTTAATGAAGAACATCTACAACTGCTTCGAAAAGCCGTTCGCTGCCAGCTGCCGGCACTGCAATCCGCTGGTTTCATCCCACTCGAGGCACAACGGAGACATCTGTGTCATGGTCGCCACACATCGTTGCATGGGCCGCACAGGATGACGTTCACGCTCGTGAAGGGGTCCCTGAGGCTCGAATTACAAGAACGAGTGAGCTTGATGAGGAGAGCATAGATGTCGTCCAACCAGCCCGATGAAGAGACGTGGACGTTCTCGCCTGTATCGGACGTGGGAATTGAGTACAGTCGTATCCACATCTATACGTTGTGGCGGTTAAGATATTACTCAAACTTTTCTTTTCACACTGTGCACAAGAGAATGGATCGTAAAGGAGGGTTCTCAGACGGTATCAGAAACTCCTGGGTATGGAATTATGCCACAAACAAAAAATATAGTCGTAAAATCATCTGAAGCTCTCAACAGGAGTACAAGATGAGAAGACTCATGAAGCATAAGCAATTGTAGCACAAAGATGGAAGCACTTAAATATATATTAAGAACTCGGATTTGATGACCAACATTACATTCTCAGTTAATATTATCCTATCATTATTCACATACTTCAGCTTTACCACACTAGAATTTATGTCGGCAATAATTCTAAACTCTCGATCGGTTAACCGGTCCAACTTTCCTTGATAAAGGTTGTGAATTGTGCACATGAACTGAGGGTGTCAAGCTCTAGAAAATTGTGTCTCTTCGTGAAGTGGCTGACTTCAATAATGGTTCCAATCACAGTTTAAATTTGCATGGTATTCACACGTAATGGAATGTGTACTTAGGAGATGCAACTTCATTCAATGCTCTTCATGTCCAACACAAACCGGCACTTTACGTCATTCTTTTCAAGACGTTCCATAGCCGTGTTGCACTCTGAGACTGGAACCGTCTCCACCATGCACGAGATGTTGTACTTGCCGCAAAACTCCAACATCTCTGCAGTCTCCTGAATGCCACCGATCAAACTGCCGGCCACCAATTTACGCCCTGTAACGAGCTGTATGGGGCTAACCTCCAGTGACTTCTCAGGCAAGCCAACGAGACACATCTTTCCGTTGGTCTTCAGTGTTGAGAGATACGGGCCAAGCTCATGTTGCGCCGCAATCGTGTCGATGATGAAGTCGATGGACTTAGCCTTGGCATTCATGGCATCCTCGTTTTTGCTCACTACAAAGTCATCGGCACCCAAAATATAGCGCGCATCCTTTTCCTTGTTCGGGGAGGTGCTGAAGACGGTAACGTGCATGCCGAACGCTTTTGCAAACTTCACAGCCATATGG
Source organism: Physcomitrellopsis africana (assembly GCA_036785485.1). NCBI lineage: Eukaryota > Viridiplantae > Streptophyta > Bryopsida > Funariales > Funariaceae > Physcomitrellopsis > Physcomitrellopsis africana. The sequence goes on from JAWRVF010000642.1 coordinate 171,820, forward strand.
CCCAGCCCTCCCAAGCCTACGACACCGAATTTGGCACCCTTCACATTCATACCAAAGTACTGCATTGGGCTCCAAACTGTAATTCCGGCGCAGAGCAGAGGCGCTGCTGCATCCTTGGGAAGATTGTCTGGAATTCGCAGCACAAAATTCTCGTTTGCGACGATGTGAGAAGAGTATCCTCCTTGGGTGGTGGTGCCGTCAGGAAGTTCGGAGTTGTAAGTCCACACTACCTTGTCACAGAACTGCTCCAACCCTTTCTCGCAGGAGTCGCAGTTACGGCACGATAATACCATGCATCCTACTCCAACTGTATCGCCGGGTTTAAATTTCGTCACCTCCGACCCGACATCCGTCACTGTGCCAATGACTTCGTGCCCAGGCACCATAGGGTATTTGGCATTCTGCCATTCGTTTCGAATTTTGTGCAAGTCAGAATGGCAAATACCGCAGTATAGGACCTTGAACGCCACATCCTCTGGACCGGGTTGCCTGTACACATCAATCCAAAGAGCACTGCAGATAAGAGAACTATACATATTCGTACACAATGGAAGGAAATGGTATAGCACAGTCACCACCCGCACCGCAATTCAACTCAGTGAATCGTTTCATTGCGAAAAGATAAACCATGCATGCACAAACACATACTTTCGTGTGAATTTGAAGGGGACGAGGTGGCCTGTGGTGTCCTTGGCGGCGTAGCCGTGCACTTCGATGGCATCTAAGTCTTTACCCATGATGCTCTTCCTCTCTGTCTATTATTCTGCCTTCCCGTGAACGATTCACAAATACTTCAGCAAAGCTCACAATGTAAACGATTTAGCACTCCGTAGGCTGCTCTAAGTTTTAGCTCAAGAAATGAGATCGTGCTCGGAGACAAACAGCAAGACGATCATGAACTCCTAACCCACACTTCACCAATATAGCTACAATGAAGTTATAAAACAAGTTCTAATAGGTGTTATAGGTCGATATTGTTAGATTGATCAATCAGCTGACTACTGATGGCCGAGATCCCAATCGTTCTCTGCTGTTTACGAAGGTGTGATACTGTATGGGAAAGACTGGTCAAGGTAGTGAATATATAGAGGAACATTCGGAAATGAACTCTTTTACTGCGCAACGAAAGACTCACCACCTGGATGCCTCCACCGGATTTCAATGAAGCTTCCTTTGAAGCTTCCCTGAGGCAGGATTTGCTGGTGAATTCGAATTTATAAACCAGCGAGGATCGTCAATAACCTGAAACCTAGCAGAAAATCCGGGATACCTATTCCAAACTGAGAGTTAGGGGTTTGGTAAAGATATGTCGAATGATGTTGCTGATATATTCTCTAGTTCCTTTCTTTCCACACCAGATTCGTGGCCTCAACACCCAACACAGGCAACTCTATATTGTTGCTCTGGACTTAGGTTGGTCCCACGAGGTGCACCCTAAACGTAGAATTCTATAGATTGAACTTAGATTTCAGCGCGAATTTCTCTCAGCTTCACCTCGCCTTGAAATGACAGCAGCATCATCTGCAGACCCCATGACGTCACTGGACCCACAACTCCAACTGATTCTTTTCGTAGGTGGCATCTCAAGGGATCACCACGGCACAGTCGTAACAAACCATTCATGCAAGCCGCAAGAACCATTTCCACTCATGCTAGAGCTGGTATTGAACGGTATTGAGCGCTTGCTGTCATGACTTGCAAGTTCGACACGATAGGATGTTGCAGGCGGTCCTTATCTCGGCGACCTGTCGTTTTAACGCCTGCGGTGACACCTAACTCAGTAAGGTGGACGCAACAGGATGCTGCAGGCGAAACATCTTCTCACTGGCTGCACCGTTAAAACTTTTAGTATCTGTTGGTTGTTTGGCATCATGAAATTGTTATTGAACCACCTTAGTCTCTTTCTATATAACATGAAATAAATTCATTCATGAAGTTGTCTTGTAACCATAAATTCTTACTTCCATACAACATAAATTATTCTTGTGTATAGATAGACACATTTTACTTTAATAAAGAAGATGTATTACAAAATAACAATAAATTTTTTGCACCTATAATTTTTATAAAATAAACATATTGTAGTTATTTTTATAGTTATTTGTTTATTTACATTTTTTTTTGCAATTTGCAATAATTCTATATAATGCTTTTATTACAAAATCCCAAATTAATCTTGTGTGAATTTGTAACATAAAGGTAATATTTGAATTTCATATATATAAATACATATATATATATATATATATATATATATATAGTCAAATTGTAGAGTGAATTTTTGTGATGATTTCATGTATAAATTTATTTTTTAAAAATAAAATAGTATTACATGTACAAAGTAATAATCTTGTTGAATATAGAAAAAAATATGTATTTCTTATATTTTTTAAATTATTATATTCATATTAAGTAGAATTCTAAATAGTATATATATATATATATATATATATATATATACTTTTTTGTTGGTAGATGCAAACATAATGAAATAATAGATGAGCATCAAAGAGATTAACATTGTTCTATACATGCACTTGCAAATTTAAGGCATTATTTATACTTATAGTGAATATCATTGTACCATAAATCATCAACAACTGAAAAAATTAGAAGTTAAACTCTAAAAATTAAAAAAAACATATACATTATGAGTTGTGTGTAAATTTTTTCATAATATGAAGCTTCTTTATATTAACAAAAATATCAATAAATCAATTTAGCTGATTTAAACACTACAACAAAAATATGTCTATTCAATATTTGACTTTATATTCCAATTTTGATTTTTTAAACAAAGTCTTGTTGTATCTTTTACGGACTTAAAAATATTTCTCAATTATACAAATGGAATATTTAAAATTATACTTCTTTCTCTTAAATAAATAAATTAAAATCTTATATTTAAAAATCAATTTATTTTTTAAAAAAGAAAAAAAATTATTCTATTATTATTTAAATTCAATTTAGAAAGTATCTTATATAAAAATCAATAATATATAAAAAATATATTTTAAAACTAGATGCATGTATATAAAAAAATATTATTTTGGTTATAAATACTATATTTGTATTTAGACAAGATAGGATCCAAGTAATCCAATTAATTCTTCACAAAATAAAAACACGTGAATTTATAAAAAATATTATAAAATTAATTTCATATTTAAGAAATAATTTTTCATATATTGATTAAAAAACTAGAGACAATAGAAAGGTTGTAATAAATTCAAGGTAATAAAATAAAGTAAAAATTATAAATTAAGTCAAATTACTATAAATATATAAATATATAATTATTTATTTTATAACCAATACTATTATATGTAATTATTCATACTTTTCATAAGTTATCTTTTGAAGTAAATATTAATTATATTTTATAAAAATATCTCAAATTTTAAGCATAAACTTAGAATATATTAATTTTTTAATATTATTGATAGTTTCTTTTTCAAAATTGAGTAAGTTTTTTTAAATTGTCAAATATTTCAATTGGCTTTAATTTGTCCTCATCATAGAAAATTTAGTTTATGGCTTAAATCTTATGTTTAAAATAAATCTTATTCAACTTTGGATTTAATGATTAGTAATTTTAAATGATGTTTTTTTTGACACCAACATAAAAATTGAATTTATCTTACTTGTGTGAAGATATATGTAGTTTAATTATAATTTGAAATTAATTTTTTATTATTTTTATATTATAATAATTATAAAAAATATATATTATTTAAATAAATAAAAATAAGTAGAAGTAGGTAGAAACATATTAAGTAGATAATATCTTTTTAAGAAACTTTGAAGAACCTTCTTAGATAAAGATTAAATACTTAGATTCCTATAGATATGCTACATAGTTATTAAAATTTATCTTATAAATTTCTTACTTTTAAGAAACTAGATTGGAAGCAATCCAAAATTTGATACTTAGGCTATAAGCCTCATGGTCCTTAGGAAGCTTCTACAAGAACTTTTTAGTAGCTAATATATATGGAGGTAAAATTGAGGCAATCCTCAGTCTTATCAATACCTTTCTTATATTCCAATTTTAGTTCAAGACTCTCTAGCTTCTTAATAATTGGCAATAGCCATTCTAATTTCTTTCTATCTTACATCTATCTCTTATTTATCTACTTTCTTTCTTTTAGTGATATAAGAATTTATTTCTTCTCAAAATTTTACTTGATTCAAATCCTTGATAATTTTATAAGATTATTACTATATTATAGTTATTTTGTTGAAGAAATAGGTGGATTATACAAGTTCTTAGAAAATATTATTGTGCTTTAAAGATTATAGACTATCCACATTTAAATTAATACTTTATTTTCTAATATGAATTTTTTTCTTATAGAGAGTAGACTACTTTTCTATTTAAACTTTTTTAATTTGATATTAAAAATTATAATTTACTTTCTTCTTATTTTACTTGAGTACTAGTTATTATTATCTATTTTTAATCTAAATCAACTTAGATAGAACAAAAAAATTGTAGATGCTACACTTATTGAAAGTGAGAATAAATATATAACTATTATAGATGTTTACAATCTTTTTAAAACTCTTCAAAAAAAAATCTCTTATATTAGTAATCTCAACTATAGAAGCACTATTGCCATGCCTATAAAAAAATCAATAATAAAGTTCAATGTTTACATCAAAAAGCTATACAATTGAGAGAAACAAATACAATTAAACCAACTTCACAAGTGAATCCTAAAGGATTTGCTACCATAAGTATAAAGGAGCTAAAAATTAATATGCTAGAGAAGTTTGATGGAACAAGATCAATATTTTAAAGATTTTATAACAAGTCAAATTCTTCTTACAATTATATCTTTTTCAATACCTTGATGATATCACTCAAGTAAAATTTATTAAAACACTTTTATCTAGAAGTATTATTTCTTGGTTTGTACTTTTGATAGAAAAAGAGTTAGAACTTTTATACAATTTAAAATCATTTTTGGAGGCATTTATAATTAAATTTGGAGAGAGCAATAAAAAAAGAGTAACAAAAATAAAAGTCTAATTTCTATAATACGGATCATATTCAACTCCTAACTATATTGTAGAATTTTAACAACTTATTTGTAATGTGAATTGAAATAATAAGGCTTATTAATTAGTTTTAATATGACTTAAAAAATAATGTTGAAAATCTATAATTTAAAATTTCAAAAGCAAATTCATTGAAACAATTTATCATTAAAATAATTACTTATAACAATTGACTCTTTGAAAGGCACCAAGAATAAAGATTTAGTTAAAGAAGGACAAATTAAGTAATGACAATAACTTCTAAGTCTTTAAAAATCCATTCATCAAAATTAGAACTTATATAGATTGATATAATTTAATTTAAGTAATTAATATAAAAAAAAGATAGATGTTATAAAAATTTATATTTATATTATAAAAAATAAGTAAAAAAGTATAAAATTATTATACTAAATCAAATGGATTTAAAAAATAGAACCAAATTCAAACATAGAAAAGTCAAAAATCAAAGATGTTTAATTATATTAGGGATCTTGCAATTAAAAAAATTTAAACCACAACCATTAAATACAGGTCTTATGATGCCACCAAATCTCATACCTTATTTTTAATTTCTTATAATTTTTAAGACATCAAATTATAAATCTTCAACTCAAGTGTTTTTAGACATTGAACAACTCCAAGAATGATATGTTGTTATGGCAAGAATCTACTTTGAATAGATTCAAAGTCTCTTTTTATAATCAAATTGAGAAAAATTTATAGTAATTGACTTCACAAGGTTGTCTATAATCCTTTCATTTTAGTCTTTTATTCTTAAAACTTTAACATTTGGATTCTCTAGATCTATTTTTTAATATGTGTTGAATATTTACAAAAAATAAGATTATACTTTTAATTGCTATTACAAAAAATTTCAACTATAAATTCTCTATCAATCTTAAGATATCTTATAAAATCCAAAATAGTGTTTAAAATACCATTTTATAGATATTAAAATATTAATTCTATTATGTCTAAAAAAACCAATGATCAACTAGCTTAAATTTTTTTTTATAGCTTAATAGTAATAAATTCTACACTTTTAGAAGTTTTAAGCCTAAAATTCATTCCATAGCTTAAGATATGTATAAGTAAGATCTCACCACCTTTATTTCATTTATAACCCAGTAGAACAATCTTTCCTACACAAAAAAAATCTTATATGTTTTTCTTTTATTCTTTAAGCTGCTCATTCAATGCTTCAATCTCACTCCTTTGCTACGAATTCTATTGCCACAACTTCTCTTCTATTATTTCAATTTTTTTTTTTTTTTTTTTTTTTTTTTTTTCTTTTAGATATTTTCTTCTTAGTTAGATACTCTTTGTTAGTCTTTATTTTGAATATCTCTCCACATTCATGACTACTTTCTACCTTTGTGAATATTCTCACACTCTACTATTGCCATTGCACTCACCGTAGATCTGGAAGATGATATCTTGGAAATTACACCAATTGAATTAGATGCATCTATTTTTTCATTGTTTTACCCTTTTATACCTACTATTCAACTTTGAAGATCATGACATTACATCCCTAGACAATATTCCTACACTTTTAAAGAAACAAATCTTGAAGCCCACCATAACCCTGTTTCTATCCAATTAAGTAATCTCTTGATTACAGGCTCCAACATCACTGAGATAAGACAAGGAATAAACTCACAAGCTAAATTAATGATCTAGAGCCTCTAGCAATATCGTGAATATGCACCTAGCCACCACACATGAAGCCCGGAAGAACCCACTATTAATATTAGATTACATATTATTTCTTAATATTTTTATTTATCTTTAATATATAAAATATTATTATTAAATAAAATAAAGAATAATCAAGAAAAGACCTAGTGTAAATAGATTAGAAAAGAAGAACTTAAAAATAATTAATGTGAACAAAGAGGTGATTAGCCACCTTTGTGTTTAACATGTGCTTAATTATAAAGGTAGTTAAGCTGCCTTAGATTCTTAAAAAAAGATAGTTTTATTAAAACCAAATAGTAAGAAAGGAAATTTACTATAAAATAATTATAAATAGTTAATCTTTTATTTTGCAAGAAAAAAGAAATATAAAAAGATAAATAATTATTAGCATACAATCTTTTAGGCATGAATAATTTCAACTTTAGAATATAGAATGACTCAACAATAAAATAGATTCATAGAGATTTTTTAGTTTTTCTTTAAAAACTTAGACATAAATATTTATGAATTAATGTTAATATGAATACAGGGATAGATCCTATATAGAGACATAGAATGAATATCTGACACTTCTTAGAGTATGAGAAGTGAGGTGTTCATTTGGCAATCATGGTGGGACTTACGTTGCTATCTCTGACCATCATTACAATATTTTATTCAATTTAAGTGGTGGTATATCCATTGAAGGTCGAATAAAAAATGGCAATATGTTGAACTTTCAAAAAAGAATCTACATCAATGAATATTGAATAATAATTGATTTTAGAAAGTAAGAAATCTCTTTGGTGTAAGAGCCTTTGGAACCATCTAATTTGATAAGTATGAAATTCAAACAAGACAATCATTCAATACGAGTTATAACAAAATCAAAAATCAATTTCTAATTATAAAAGAGTCAATGACTAGTTTCATTGAATAGTGCATGATGTAATGAACGAGAAGGTTGAACTTTCTAAAAGTCCAAGAACTCCAAGAGAATAGGTTGCTGAATAAGAACACACATATAGACTGCAAAGATAAAGAGAAGAAAAAATAAGGAAAGAAAGGAACGACAAAGAAAAAAAAGATATGATAAGAGAAGCAATTTATTTGCAAGTCCTCTACTAGAGAAATATACAAAGAATACAAGTTCAAGTAGTGAAAAAAATTCAGATTTGGTTAGTACTTTAAGCACTATTGAACAAGAGATAAAAAAAATCTTTAACAAAAGAGTAATTGTTTGAAGAATTGGCATTAATAGTTACAAACAATCAACATCCAATAGTTAATTTGAACAAACAAACAAAAACTACATAAGAAATACTAGAGTTGGAGCAAGAATTTTTGGTATCACCGATTGCAAGAACATCAATCAACATGGCACTTATAATTAAACATATCAAAGTTATTTTATCTAGGTTTAAAAGCAAAGGTGATCCATATATATATAAGAGTTTAATAATATCTGCCAAGCCAACAGGGAGACTGCAGATGATGACAAGTTAGTTTTCTTTCCAATTACACTAAAGAAGCGAGCACTTCAGTGATATACTTGCTATCTAATTGGTCATTTCACAACTTGGGTACAACTTCAAGAAGCATTTATTCTTTGATTTAGAGAAAAGGAAAGTGTTGGAGAAGTTATTGACAGTCTCTCATATCTCAAACAAAAGAAGAGTGAAGATGTAGAAGAATTCTTTGAACGAGTAGTACAAGCAGCTAATAAATTTGTTCTTGAACCTCACGAATGATTTAAAAAAATATGGTTTTTGAATGGATTACATAAAGAGGTAGAAAAATATGTAGCTTTGCTACCAACAGACACACTAGAGGAAGCTTTACGGTTAATTAGGAAAGTAGAACTCAGTGTACATAAAAAAGAAAAATTTTAAGATTCAGATTCTGAAAATTTGAGTGATGACTCAGAAGACGAAAAGAAGAAGAGGGTGAAGAAAATGATCAAAAAAATAACCAAGAATGATCTTAAAGAATTAAAAGAAGAATTAGCTCAGTTAACAACTAGATCCAAGAAATTTTGGACTAGAATAATCTGCCAAAAGTGCAACAATGAAGGACATTTTTTCACATAATGTCATTTGGAATTTTGCACCATTTGCAACATCCATACTCATCAAACTAATAAATGTATTTACAATCGATGGTATTGAGATAGAAGGTTAGAAGAGAATCAAGTACAACCATAATTGAATAACATGCAGAGAAGAAGAATTCATAGAGTAAATCTATCTATGAATCAAGAGATGAATCAAAGACCTGTGTATCACCAGTACTATAGGAAAGAAGAACTACCAAGAGATAATTATTATAGGAGGGAAGAAAGGTATTTTTATAGAAAAAATAAACCAAACTACTATGAAGATAAAATGAGGCTAAGACATGAAGGAAAATATGAAAGAAAAAGCTCTGCAGACTTACTAAAAAGAAACAATGAAAATCAAGCTCGAGGAGAAAATATTCTTGAATGTTATTATTGCCATCAAAGTAGCCATGTTAAGATGAATTGCCAATTGTAGTTAAAGCATCAAAAAAAAAACTAAAGAAGCACAAGAAGAAGGAAAACTTATTATAGCAGCAAATGTAATAACTCCAAAAGTGTGTGTATTAATCAAAGCTTAAAGACAAAAGATTTAGATTGAGAAAAAAAATTCAAGTAATAATAGTAGTGATGAAGAAGGAAATAAATACAAGACCATAGTACAACCTGAGCTGATTAATTTAAATGAAGTAAAAAATAAACGTCCCAAAAATGGAAAAAAGAAAGAAAGGTACACCAAAGACTTAAAGAAGCTGTAAGAAGAGTTTAGAGAAGATCCAATAGTAGAAACAAGAGAACCAAATATGAATGTTAGTGAGCAATCATTATATGATACTAAACAAAGAAATGATAGAAGAGTGATGGAAAATGAAACAACAAAAGCTAGAGAAGTTGAGAAGATTATAGGAGATGTATTCCAATAAACAAAAGCAAATATTATTATAGGCCCATATCTTGATTTTCTATTTGAAAAAATTTTGGTATATTTGATTTTGGTATGTATCCTAAAAGAAAGGCTTCCACAACTTTATTTTTACAATATGAGACTAACTGTAACAGGTATGGGCCTATAATAATAATTGTAATGAAATATGTAGAAAATTAAGCTTCAATCATATTGAACCAACTCCATTTCCAATCAAGATTGCAGATCAACAAAAAATAGCACCACAAGGTATTATTCGTAATTTACAAATAAAAGTCTGAGGATTTTTCTATAATATTGCAGTAATAATTATCAAATTAGAATAAAAGTTCCAAAGTTACTCTATGATATTAAGACAACCATGGCTTAAACAAGCAAAGTCTAGATAGGATTGTGCTCATGATACCTTAACAATCTTTTTCAAAAATAAAGAAAAAAATATTAGTATCCAAAAAATTTCATGTCCTTCACCATCAAAACGACCTGTACAACTGGAATGTTATGATTAGAAGGAAGGATTGATTGATATAGAAGAACAAGTGATATATCAAGCTATACCTTCACTACATCCTATAGCTAATATTGAATTAACAAGACTAAAAGAAATATTTAGTTATGACTGCAATATGGCTGAATCAACGACACAGAAAAATAAAGAATTAAAAAAGCAACTGGAAATAAAACAAAAGAAGCAAGAATCACTAGACAAGTCAAAAGTACAAATGATTAAATATCCAAAATATTTTTACAAAGCCAGAGAGGGTACAATAAAGTTGGATACAATTCTAGCTATAGAAGCAGTTAAGGCAAAGCCATTACTAGTTGGACTATCAGTGAAGAACAAATTGATGAGGTAAATTTAGATTCTGATAATCAACCAAAGAAAATTAAAATTAGAAAATAAACCAATGAGGAATTCAAGCAAAATGTAATAAAATTACTATAGAAATACAAAGATACTTTTATATGGAATTATGAAAAATTAAAAGGTGTACCAACACATATTTGTGAATATCGAATCGAGTTAGAACCAAATGCATGACCAATTAAACAAACAAGATATCGAGTGAATCCAACATATGCTGCCAAAGTCAAGGAAGAGATTCACAAATTATTTAAGACAAGATTCATCTTTCCTATAGATCAAATCGAATGGTTGTTACCAACAATAATTATATCTAAAAAGAATGGAAAATTATGAATATGCATTGACTACAAAAAATTAAATGGAATAACAAAAATTGACCCTTTTCTATTATCATTCATAAGTATTGTTCTTGAAACAGTAGCCGATTATAAGTAGATCAGCAAAGATTTGAACTATAGTTGCTTTACTACTTCCAAGGAATCTCAAAGAAATGCATGAATTCATGGATTCTACTAGTTATCATAGAAGATTCGTACAAAATTTTGCGAACATTTCTCAACCATTATCAAACTTGACCAAAGCTAATGTCAAGTATAATTGGATAAGTGAAAGTCACCAAGCATTTGACTTACTAAAAGAAAAATTAACGACTACACCAATATTGATTATACTACAATGGGACAAGTCTTTCCATGTACATTGTGATGCTTTCGATAATGCAATAGGAAGTGTGTTAGCTCAAAACATTATTGGCAATTTAGACTCACCTATTTATTATGCTAGTCAATTACTTAACTAAGCAAAGAAAAATTACAGTACCACATTAGCAATGGTATACTCAGTACAAAAGTTTAGACATTACTTATTAGCAAATCATTTCATTTTCTATGTAGAATATCAAGTACTATTATACCTCATCAACAAACCAATAATTGCAGGAAGAATAATGAGATGGATGTTATTACTTTAAGAATATAACTTTGAAATTGTACACAAATTAGGACAACAATATGTTATGGCAGATTACTTATCAAGAATATCTATAAGGGAAGTATCAACTAGAGTAGAAGATCATCTTCCAGACACAAACTTGTTTATGGTACAAGTTGATCCCACATTTGTTCAAGAACCAAAACCATTTTTAGATTGGCGAGCACCATTAATTGATTTTTTGAAAAATGGTAGACATACTACTATTACTTCAATCAATATTAGAAGACAAGTGGCAATTAGAAGCCAATTTTATTATCTTGATGAAACAAAAAGACTAATTAAAACTTGTTTAGATGGAATTGAACGAGTAATAAAATGTGAGGCAAAATAACCTCCCCCTTAATGGAGGAGCTACTATCTCCACAGTCGTAATTATAACTTTGGTTCAGTCTTCTTAATTGAGTTAATTTCCTCTTAATTGAATAATTGATATGCCATGGTCAAAATTAGATTTAATTAGCCTTCAATTGAAATTAACTATTCAACTACAATTTAATATTGAATTAATGATTCAGATTTATTTTACCACTTATTATTATTATTATTGTTATTATGATATTATTATTATTCTTTTTCTTCTTTTTCTTTTTTTAATTTAAAAAAATACAAAAAATGAAGAAAAAAAATTAATTTAAAATTTTATTTATTCTTTTATTTACTTATTTATTTATTTATTTTTAAATTAATTTAAATTTAATTTTTTTTTCTTTTAATTTTTAAATCGCCTTCTCTTTTTCATTTTTTTTTTCTTTTTATGTTTTCTTTTATTTCTTTTCTTTTCTTTTCTTTCCCTTTCCTTCCTTTTACTTTTCTTTTTACTTTTCTTTTACCTCGAATTCATTTCCTTTTAGTCACCCAGATTTTAATTGAGCATAACTTCTTCAAAATTAACTCAAATTGAACGTTTTCTTCGCCTAATCTTATTGGTTTTTTGTGATCTTTGCAATAAGCTTCTCAGAATATGATTTTGACACTCATAACCGCATGCATCAGAGGACCAGCAGCAGATAGTTCACAATTTTCCAATTGTTAAAGTAGTGATGCACCTCCAACCATTTCATTCGCCAATGACAATATCATTCCATTCACAAGGCATACATGGGAATACATGAACATCAACATGCATGATTGGTTCCACAAAATCATAGAATTGCATGAATAGGTGTCCTACTTAATTGACATAATTCTAGATAAAATTGTGCAGCGCTTCCGTGCTATCTTTGAAGCCAGAATTTTTGTATACAAGTACGATTGAACAATCAAGCATAGCAACTATCAACCAATATGTCAATCAACCTCACATCAATAGAGGGAAAAAATAAAATAAAATAAAATCCTCACACCGCAACACTTCATAAATCCACCGATCCGCTGCCTTCCTACACACCACAAGTGCCACCCAAACATTGATCTCCCAACGACCTCCCACAGCTCTCGACTCCTCAAAAGCGTTCTCCACATTGCTCTTCATGCCATTGCTCCAGAACTCTTCTACAAATTGCAAGCCGCACCTCACATGAAGATCTTCTAATCAACAGATTATCCAAAACCTTCCTTAACTCCGCAACACCAATTCCAAAGGGTTCTAGCAGAACTGACCTCCCAAAGCTCTCAACCCTCTAGAGCCTAAACTTTGCTCTGCTCTTCTGCAAAAACTCTCTTCTACACTGGCCTGCCAAATTTCGACTTCCAACCGCACCTTCTTGCCAGTCCTCCGCGAAGACACACCTTGTCGCAGCCAGTAGGTATGCTGATCACCAACCCGTTGAGTGACCCATTCAATAGCACTGCTATCCTCTGCCAATCATCCTGTTGTCGTATGATGTGGCCTTCTATCTGAGAATACACTAGGTACCTAGCTGTAGAGAGTTTACTTGAAATTTGATGGCAAAAATTCAACAAGTAAATTATCTTCAATAAAAAAAGAAAAATAATACAACAATCTTATAAAAGAGAAATTATATATATAAATCCTTTTGTATTCAAGTAGGTTTGTACAAAAAGAATTCAAATTTCTTCAAAAATCCTTCAAAACTTTATTCACCCACAAGGACTTATTTCTTACTAAACTTTAGAATTAAATAACTCTTGATTCAACTATTTAATATCTATAAAATTTAATTCAAATTGTAGATAATTTTCTTCAGTTTCACCACAAGAAAAAATCAATCATAAATTCATTTCCAATCGTCTGATATCTCAAAATCCCTAGCAGGTACATAAAACCCTAGCTCAGAGACACCTGAGCACTATTTTCCTTATATCTCACAAACCCAAAATCCTAAAGCCACAAAAGTTTTGCTCATAGTCTTGTGACATAAACATATACACTCCTAAAAATTTTGAGCCAAAAATCTATGAAATTGCATAAGATGTAGCTCAAAATGTAACCACTATGTAAGCGGGTCACTTACTGCCCTTAAGTCTGTAAGCACTAGCTTCAACTCCCAATATCTCCTTCACCTTAGCTTGGATTTTATCAAGCCACACATAAAAAGTGTAGCCAAAAAAGTGTTCTTTCCAACCCTAGTCGCCAATCCTTGATTGCTCTCAGTATGCGCGAGTTATACCCAAAAGAGTGACAGTAGGTCCAAAATCAACACCTTAACTTTGAGTGCCTATAACTTCTTCATAATAAGTGCAAATCACACAAAATTTGCACCTAAACCAGATGCAAAAACCTAATCCTTATGATCCTAGCCTTTGATGTTCGACTCCTCTCTAAAAACAAACCCTAACTCCTAATAAACTCTCGGGCAGCCTCCGTAAAGCCCATTGGGCATGATTTTTGGCCAATTAGAATAGAAATTTCTATCATCCACCTCTATTCATCCACATAGATGGCCAAACTACCCTTTTTACACTAAAAACCCTTTTCTAACCCTTCTTCTTATAAGATTTACATACTTTGTGCTTTAAGCACCAAATAAAAGAAGTAAACTAAGATTTTAAAGGTCACCAATGTCTAACAAAGGTGACTTAAGATATACAAAAGTTACTATCAATATAAAATCAACCTGAAAAGTCACTACTAAAAAAAAAAAAAGATTGTATAAATCTTAGCAATAATTCTTTTAATAGATCTTTTTTAAATTAGCAACCTAATCACATCCTATAACCAATAAAAGTCCACTAATATGACTTTTTTTTTTAGTTATGTAGTAAATTATACATTAAATATATATATATAATTTTTTCACATAGTAGCCGAATCACAATACAATATCGCTGACAACCGCCGCCGTAGTTGACAATCCCAAGTGGCTAGATTTGAATCGACTCAATGTGAATTGGCTCAAATCAAGCCCGCCGATTCTCAACCGGGAGACCATGTCAGCTAAGAACCAAAGGCAAATTGGTTTTTTTTTTTTTTTTTTTTTTTTTTTTTTAAGTCCTAAACTCATTTTTATAGGGAATCGTAAGGGCTTTGTTTAGGGGCCTTTCCTATATAAATTTCACCTAGAAATATTACTCCAAAATTTAATTTTTGTAGTAAAATTCTCTAATTTTTTATTTAATCAATTCCCATCTTTTTACCATGCTACCTTCAATTTCTCTATTTCTTTTCTAATTTTTATTCTAATCACAATGGAAGCAAAAAGATTTATTTATTTATTTATTTATTTTTCTACAATATCCTGACCAATTAAAAAAAAACAATTGACACTAGCCTTAATCAATTATCCAAGGCTTACTACTCTTTAACAAAAACTCTACATTGTGATAGAGTTCAAGATCTTTATCATAAATCTAAAAAAAATCCTCCCTAATCTTCAACAATTTCCTAGCATTTTAATATAGCGATTAAATCACTAAATATCGCCAAAATTCACCATTTAAAATAACACTTTGGTTTAGAGTTTAATGGGAATTTACTACATATGGTACTATAATCCAATATAATTGGAAATTATTAATAAATTAATGATTTAAAATCACCATTAAATTAATTCTACATAATTGATATTTTTTAAGCTAATAATTATCATTTTTATTCTAAATTATAACTTAAATGAGAGAAATAAGACAAAAAAAAAGAACAATAATAAGAAATGGTGCCATTTTTCTTATTGACAATAACCATACACATCAAATCAAATCTTTAAAGAATCGTCGTAAGATAAAAGTATCTAATATTACATCCAATTTGAAAAAATATCAGATTTGGAGAGATATATTATAGCAAGACCATCAAGACGTACCTATTAAAATTAATAAGTATATAAAAGGCCAATTAGTTTTGTAATTGAAAACAACATCTAAAAAAAAAAGAGGAATATTTCAATACAAATGGATGGGCCTTTACATGGTGAACTCAATATACTCAAATAGAATAATAGACTTACTACTATTAGATGACATAACTATAAGAATAAATATTAATAAGCTTAAACCATTGTCGTATGGCGTGAACTTCTATATGGGAATACTTTGGATACCTGGCTGTGGAGAGTTTATTTGAAACTTGATAGCAAAAATCCAACAGGTGATTTGTTCTTAATAAAAAGAATAAATAATACAACAATCTTACAAAAAAAAAGTTATATATATAAATCTTCTTATATTCAAGTAAGTTTGTACAAAGTTTATCTTGTATTCAAAATTCCACAAAAACCCTTCCAAACTTTGTTTACCCGCAAAGACTTATTTCTTGCTAAACTTTAGAGTCCAATAACTCTTGATCTAATTGTTTAATTTCTATAAAATTTACTTCAAAGTGTAGAAAATCTTCTTAAGTTTTATTATAAAAAAAAATCAATCATAAATTCATTTCCGATCGTCCGATATCTCAAACCCTTAGCAAGTGCTTAAAATCCTAGCTCAGAGACACCCGAGCACTATTTTCCTTATATCTCATAAATCCGAAACTTTAATGTCACAAAATTTTTTCACATAGTCTTGTGACATAAACATATATACCATTAAAAATTTTGAGCCAAAAATCTATCAAATTGCCTAAGATATAGCTCAAAATGTAACCACTAGTTAAGCGGGGTCACTTACTGCCCTTAGTTTACAAGCACTAACTTCAACTCCTAATATCTCCTTCACTTTAGCTTGGATTTTATCAAGCTGCATATGAAAAGTATAGCCAAGAAAGTGTCCTTTTCAATTCTAATTGCCGATCCTTAATCACTCTCTGTATGCACAAATTACACCCTAAAGAGTGATAGTAGATCCAAAATCAACACCTTAATTTTGAGCGCCTATAACTTCTTCATAAAAAGTGCAAATCACACAAAATTTGCACCTAATCCAGATCCAAAAACCTTAACCTTTTGACCCTAGCCTTTGATGTTCGACTCCCTTCAAAAAACAAACCCTAATTCCAAATAAACCCTCGGGCAGCCTCCTTGAAGCCCATTGGGCATGATTTTTGGCCAATTAGAATAGAGATTTCTATCATCCACCTCTATCTATACACATGGATGGCCAAACTACCCTTTTTACACTAAAAACCCTTTTCTAACCCTTCTTCTTATAAGATTTACATACTTGGTGCTTTAAGCACCAAATAAAAGAAGTAAACTAAGATTTTAAAGGTCACCAATGTCTAACAAAGGTGACTTAAGATATACAAAAGTTACTATCAATATAAAATCAACCTCAAAATTACTATCAAAAGAAGAAATAAGATTGTATAAATCTTAATAATAATTCTTTTAATAGATTCTAAATTAATAATCTAACCACATCTTATAATCAATAAAAGTCCACTGATATGGCTCTCATTTAGCTATGTAATAAATTGTATATTAAATATATATATACAATTTTTTCACATAGTAGCCAAACTACAATACAACACCGTATTACAAATTAGAAGAATTAAAACTTTATTCATGATTCACAAATATCAAATAAAAATGTAAAAATTAATTTGATACTAAAAAAAATAAAAAATAAAAAATAAAAAAAATAAAATTAAAATAACCAAGAACATGAAATTTATATATTATCAAATTTCTAATGCATATCAACATTCAAATCGGCGAGTTTCAAAACAAAAGATTCCACAACAATAAACTATTGCTAATATATATATATATATATATATATATATATATTATATTAAATTAAATTAAATTATAAAAAAATAAAAAATAAAAATAAAAATAACCAAGAATAAGAAATTTGTATATCATCAAATTTCCAATGCATATTAATATTCAAATCAGCTAGTTCCAAAAAAAAAGGTTCCACAACAATAAACTATTGCTAATATATATATATATATATATATATATATATAATATTAAATTAAATTAAAAAAAAAAAAAAAAAAAAAAATTTCAACCAGATATCACAGCTTGATGTCATAGCCGCGATCACATTGGAAGATTATCTCCGCACTAAGTTGTCTAGGATGTATCACTACCCTGGAAATACAATCCAGGTGGGCCACACTTGCAGTACGTGTATTGTATTGCCTTTGCAGATAGGGAGTACAGAAAACGGACAAAATAATGACCTAGAATAGAACGGTGTTGTATTGTAATTACTTACAGTATGTAAAATCCATTCAAAATACATAATATGTTTATAGGTTTAGATTTGTGTTAGAATGGTTAGTAAAGTATATTAAAAGAAGTTGGTATAAGAAAATTTATTTAAGATTCTTACTTAGTTTGGTTATGGGATTTAAATTACATAGATCTAAATGTTTAGTATGAAGCCTTGAGAGAAGGTGGGAGCCTAAGGATGAAAATTTAAGCTAGTAGAAGGCTAATTGGGAGGGATGAAATCAAGGCATGGTCGGATGAAGGCAAGGAATGGAAAACTTCATGCCTATTGGTTGAATACCATGCCCAATGGACTTTGAGGAGGCTGCCTGCAACCTTAACAAAGGTTTTGGCAACTTCAAGGAGGCCATTAGAAAATCAGAGACTAGGGTTAAAAAGCTTGTTTTTTGGGGTACAATTTTGGTATAAAAATTGAGGGATTTGTAGTTTTAATGAGGGAGGAGTAGATGCTTGAAATTGAGGTGTACAAATTGTACCTACTGTAACTCTTTTAAAGATTTAAGGAGTTGTATGAGAGCTTTTGGAGGTCGGGAGGTGCAACTAGAGAGGTGATTTTAAGATCTATATCTAATTGGAAAAAATTACTACATTTGAAGTTTGAAAAAGGAGATATTGGGAGTTGAAGATAACAGATCAAATTCCAAGGCAGTAAGTAGACTATTTTGTTGATAGTGATGGGATTTGCCATATCTTGAGTTTCTACATGAATTTTTATCTCAAACTTTTTAAAAAGGTGTGTTATTATGCTAATAAGCTATATATTAAAGTTTCATAGCATTTGAACTTTTATATTGTGAGATATGAAGAATTTAGTACAGGGTTGTTTGTTAAAAAGGGTTTGAAGCTACTGCTAGGATTTTGACAATATCTAAAGATCGGTATCAAATCAACAGTTGAAATTTGTAGTGGTAGTTTTGAAGAATATATTAGTACTTCATGTAAATTTGGAGTGGATTTAGACGGTTGGATTTAAAGTTACGGATTATTGAAGTTCGGCAAAAATTCCCTTCCTACGGGGGAATGAGGGTTTTAGAGCATTTGTTATGTTTTGAGAGGTTTGAGGAAATAAGGCTTATGTATTGGGTGTAATAGTCCTATGAAAAAATATTTTATATAAATTTGGGGGTTTTGTTATACTTGGATCTTGGTTGAATAATTAGTAGCAACCAGAAGCCTAATACTTTTTTGAGGCAAATTCTCTCTACCACAACAACGGTGTCGTACTATAAGTGCTTACAGTATGTAAAATCTACTCAAAATGTATAATATATTTATAGGTTTAAATATATATTAGAATGATTAGTAAAGTAAATTAAAGGAGTTGGTGTAAGAAACTTTATTTTAGATTTTACTTAGTTTGATTATGGCTTTTAAATTATATAGAGCCTAAATATTTAGTATAAAGCCTTGAGAGGCAATTGGGGTCCAAAGAAGAAGAATTAAACTACTAAGAGGCCTATTTGGAAGGATGAAGACAAAGTGAGGATGAATGAAGATAAGGGGTGAAGTTCTTCATTCCTATTGATTGAATACCATGCCCAATGGACTTTGAGGAGGCTGCCTGCAACAAGAACAAGGGTTTTGGCAACTTCAAGGAGGCCATTGGAAAATCAGAAACTAAGGTTAGAAAGCTTGTTTTTTAGGCTACAATTTTGGTGTAAAAATTGAGAGATTTGGAGTTTTTATGAGGGAGAAGTAGGCGCTTGAAGTTAAGGTGTGCAATTTGTACCTACTGTCACTCTTTTGAGGATTGGAGGAGTTGTATGAGAGCTTTTGGAGATCGAGAGGTGCGGCTAGAGAGGTGATTTTAAGTTATATACTTAATGTGGAAGAATTTTTACAATAGAAGTTCTAAAGAAGGAGATATTGGGAGTCAAAGACAGCAATTTGAATTCCAAGGCAGTGAGTAGGCCGTTTTATTCATAGTGATGGATTTTGCCATATCTTAAGTTTTTGGACAAAATTTTGTCTAAACATTTTCAAGAAGGTGAGTCTTTGGGCTAAGAAGCTATACATCAAAGTTTCATAGCATTTAGACATTGGATTTGTGAGATATAAAGAATTTAATACATGGGTGTTTGTAAACAAGGGTTTAAAACTACTACTAGTGTTTTCACAATATCTAAAGATTGATAAAGAATCAATGGTTGAAATTTGTTGTGCTAGTTTTTAAAAGCACATCAGTACTTCATGTGAAATTTTAGCAGATTTGAACGGTTTGATTAAGAGTTATAGGTTAATGAATTTTGGAAAAAATTCCCCTCTTATGGGTGAATGAGAGTTTAGAATATTTTGATATAGTTGAGTGTTTTTTTGAAATAAGGCTTATGTATTGGATGTAATAGCCCTAAAAAAAAAACTTTTATAGAATTTTGAGGGTTTTATTATTTTGGATCTTGATTGAGTATTTAGTTGCAGCCAGAAGCCCACTACTTTCTTGAGGCAGATTCTCTCTACCACAACAATGGTATCATGGTGAGAGTCTTAGCCCTAAGAAACACTGGGTCTTTTGTGCCTCTAGTTAATCAAGTACAAGATGAGATCCATAAAAGTTCATAAAATTGAACAATTTACATTAAAAAAAAACATACTTTATAAATCCTAATCTATTCTGCCTTTAGAGATTTGTCCCCAATTTCGATCATAAATCATAGGATATCATATCAATTGAAGCAAAATTTGGATACAAAGTACATAAGGAAGTAAGAAAGCAAATACAAAAATTATTTTGATCATATCTATTGTGATTAGGGAGATCCACGTTGTCAAATTTACCCCTCCTTGTAGCCTTTAATTCTAGACCCCTTTTGCTTCACACCTTCATTGCTCTTCATTAAAGAAGATCTAAGTGCTAAAATTTTATAGGCTTATAGCTTGTCTCATGTTGTAAACACCTTCTAATTATTGCTCCAAAAGTCCTCTTCTAACTTGAGTTATAAGTTCCATCCTTCTTCTTTAATTTTGCCTTCTAACAATTCTAGATCTAATCACAATTTTCCTCATAATTCCTCGAATATAACTCCAATAATATATAATTTTTTATATAGCCTAATAGACTTATATACCTACAAACTCCAATAAATTTTACTCAAAACACTACTCTATTTACAAAGATATGCTCCTTCAAACTTTGTAGATTTGGAAATAGACCCTTTTCACTTTGAAAGAACATAACATTTTATTTATAAAACAAATGAGTATCAAGCTTGCACTCATTTCTTTTTTATCTTATATAGATTATGTCTACCAATTCTTACTTTCAAATTCATCTTTTAACTCTCTTTATATACAAAAAAATTCACACATATATATTGCCCATACAAACCCCAATCCTGCCTTCACTCTATTTCTCTTTTCATCCAAACCTAGTTACAATTTTACTGATAACTCTTTGCTCAAAGATCATATTGACTTGAGATTTTGACTCAAAGTAGTTAATTCTATAAGGAACAAAAATCCAACAAATTTTGCCTTTAGAATCCAAGTGGTTTCCAACAGCCAAGGTCCAAAATTTAATAATCCTCACAACCCTAGTCTTAAACACCTGTAACTTTGACGACTTGTTATTCTTCTTCATCTCACTTATTCTACCAATATTGCCTAGAATAAATCTATAAAGGGAGATTCAAATACTGAGAGAGACTATTTGCATTAAATTAAATTGTTAAGGTCACACAACTAACCACCTTTTGAACATTAGAGTCCAATGCACACGTACACGCTTTTTAAAATAATTCTATCCGCTCTATTCGTTTTGCTATTTTGCAACTAAAAATAAACTTTGTGATACAATCCTCTACCAATTCTTCTATTGTAATCTACTGTCTTCTTTTGAGCTTATAACAACAACTGGCAATGTTGCACCGTCTCCATAGACTATATATACGCACTTCACTCTCCAATCATTGGAAATAATTCCTCACCAAGAACGTCTTTCAAAATAAATCATTTTTTTAATATTCTCTTTCACCGCTCAACTCTCACAATCTATACGGCATAACATTTTCATTCACAATCAAACTACATTGACATATCTGGTCTTCGACCTCCAATTTGCTACAACAAATTCACGCATCAAACAATTATAATTTCTTACTCATCCACATATATGAATTTTTTTATTTTATTACTGTACTTCATCATTGACATGGTATAATCCATCGGAATAGAATCCGGATCTTCCACCACAACCTAACAAAAGAAAAGAGAGAGGTAGTACCAAGCTTATCCCGATTCAAGACTATCACAGTCTGGCCCCGACTCCTCTATACCAAATCAATTTATACTTATCCCATCTATGTTAACTGCTACACAATCGATGATAACTACTTTTTCTAACTTCTTCATCCAATTTGACTTCTAAATTGGCCATTCATTGGCTTCATATCTATTCTTAATCCTACAAACTATATATTGTAAATTCTAAAATTCCTACCCATTCTACATAGCCCCACTCCTAATTATGCAGTGCCCTCGCAAACACAAAATTGGTACAAAAAAAAACTTTTGTTATGAAGCTGGCTCTTGAGAGTAAGATGCTCTTGGATTCTTTGTAGGAGGTTCCTCTGCGTCTGGCTATAATAGTACATCCTCATCCTCCTCTGATAAATCTACATGGTTATTCTTCAATTGCGCTGATAAATCTTTATTATCCACTCCTAATTTCCAAACTTGAACCTTTGTAGAATGGATAGGAATTTTAGGATTTACAATACATAGTTTGTAGGATTAAGAATAGATAGGAAGGCAATGAATGGCGAGTTTAAAAGGCAAGATGGATGAAGAAGTTAGAAAAAGTAGTTATCATCGGTTGTGTAGCAGTTAACATAGACGGGGCAAGTAAAAATTGATTCAGTACGGGGGAGTTGAGGCCAGACTGTGATAGTCCTGAGCCGGGGTAAGCTTGGTGCTACCTCTCTCTTTTCTTTTGTTAGGCTGTAGTAGAGGATCCGGATTCTATTTTGAAAGGTTGTAACATGTCAATGATGAAGTACAGTAATAAAATGGAAATTTTATATATATGGATGAGTAAGAAATTATAATTATTTGATGCGTGAGTTCTTTGTGGAGAATTGGAGGTTGAAAACCGCCTATGTCAATGAAGTTTGATTGTAGATGAGAGTGTCATGCCGTATTAACTGTCAGAGTTGAGCGGTGAAGGAAAATATTGGAGAAACGATTTATTTCGAGAGATGTTCTGGATGAGAAATTATTTCCAGTGATTGGAGAGAGAAGTGGGTGTATGCAGTCTATGAAAACGGTGCAGTATTATCGATTGTTGTTATGAGCTCGGAAGAAGACAGAAGATTACAGTAGCAGAATGGGTGGAGGATTGTATCATAAAGTTTATCTTTAGTTGCGGAATAGCAGATCAGTAGAGTGGACGATATCGTACTACATTTACGTGCAGTGTATAATAATATTAAAAATCTTGTATCTATTATTAATATATGTGTAAGTGTTAGAGGTTATTTTAGAAGATATTCTAAGGAGAGGATTTATTATAGCCACTTAATTAGTGAATTAAGATGGCTATTTTTTTTATTCCTACCTTATTTATATCCTAGAATAGACTATTTTGCTCATAGTCTAATATGGAAAGAAAGGGAGATATACTTCTCTTGCTAGACCGAGAGGAGGGAGTTTTTTGAGTGGTGAACTTTGGAGAGGAGGCAATTTTGAATAATGAATTTTGGAGAGAGATAGCTCCATGGATATAAAAGCGTTTGTAATGAAAATTGGTAGGTGTGATCTTCAAGTTGTGAGGATTTTAGAACCTACTCACTTGCTTATTTTGAAGTTGTGAGAAAAATATTATGCTTGTTTTAGTAGAGTAGAGTTTGCTGCCACCTGACAAAGAGGGGCAGAAACTTTGAGCTGCTACTGCAAGTTTGATTTCGACTCTTTCTTAGTGAAATTTATAGAAAATGTAGAAAATTGTGCTAGCTTTCTATCAAGACATCTCTTGTAGCATTTGGAGTTGGAGAGCAAAAGTTGTGAGCTTGAGAGTGGGAAAGGATTTGCTGCCATCCGATGAAGAGGGGCAGAGACTTTGTTCAACCACCTAAGTCGGACAGTCTCTTCAATCTTTTTGATAATTTAGATACTTATAGTAGCTTGTGTAAACTTTCCATAAAAACAAAAATCAATACATTTGGAGCTTTGATGAAAGTTTTATGAGCCGTGAAGTATCAAAGAGGGCAAATTGTTGCTAGGGTTTGAAGAGTAGAATCAACTAGCTACAAAATCTGGAGTTTGAGAGGCATGCACGCGAAATTTTAGAACAAGTTAGATGATGGAGTGAGCTTTCTAAAAAGATATTGCATGTCCAATTTGGAGAAGGGAAGTGATCACAACAAAGCCTGAAGTGAAGAAGAGCTTTGTTGCCTTTGCATTTGCTTGGAAATTTTAGCGCCTATTTCTTTTAGCCATAATTTTTAAATGGTAAGTCATCTATTTGTGAAATTTTGATATGTTTTACAATGGATTATTAGCTTTCCATAGGCTATAAGCACGCTTGATTCGACCTTTGGATGCATTTTTAGTGATTTATTTAGTTTCAGCTTGTTGTATAACTTATATTCCTCATATGCGGTTGTATTTTGAGGTATACTTGAATACATACTTTCTTTGCTTATATCTTTTATACAAGTATATATACTTGTATTTATATCAAGTATTTATATAAGTATTTTATAAGTATTATATATATTATTTGTACAAATATTTGTTTAAGTATTATACCAAGGATTATACATTATTTTATATAAGTATTTATACAAGTATTATATACATATTTATATAAGTATTATTCAAGTATTTATACTTTATATTTGTACAAGACTTATACAAGTATAATACAAGTATAACTTGAAAGCTTGAACAAATATTGTGCAAGTATAGAACATACTTGCACGGCTTCCTCTCATGTTCCTTGCTAGTTCTAGTAGCAGCTAGGAACCCGGCATTTTCCCAAGGCAAATTCTCTCTGCCTGACAACGGCAGTATTCTAGAAAAAAGCGTGTACGTGTGCATTGGACTCTAATGTTCAGTAGGTAGTTAGTTGTATAATCCTAAGAATTAACTCAAGAATTAACATGATTGCACAATGTTCTACGGCAGAGGGTCCAGCAATACCAACTACAGTACAAATGGGTGCGGTGGGTGATCGCACAACTAGCGTAGTCCCATTATTTATCTTTAGAGGTTTGCCAGGAGCTGACCTAGATCAACACTTATCTCAATTCCGGACTGCATGTATAGCCAACAATGATAGAACTGAAGATATTTGGTTATGATGGCTACGAGCGACCTTGAAAGACACGGCGTTTGAATGGTATAATCGCCAACCTGTGGGACAATTTCCTAATTGGGAAGCATTAAAAAATACATTTTTGACTCATTTTTTACTATTAGGATTTGAAGAATGTCTTAGAGAAAGATTAATGAACAGCAAAATGGTACCGGTAGAAGTGGTGCAGTCATATTATGGTCGAGTAGCAGATATCCTTTGTAAATGGCCAAATAACCAAATGCTAGACTCGTTTGTTATGTCTATATTGGTTAACAGACTATATCTATCAGAATTGAAGATGTTTGTAAAGGAGGCCCAACCTGCGATTGTGGCTACCTCACTTGACCGAGCTAAGGTATGGGAAGAATGTCATTATGACTAATTCCTAATTATAGGAGCCACAATGATTCCATCTCAAGGAGGGTATCAAATACCAATTTGAAATAAAATAATGAATTGTTATTCAAGGACAATTGACTACGGCGCAAATCTTAGTGTCAATCTGCAAGGGATAGTGAATGTTGTTCCATTGCAAGTTGTACCACCAACAACTGCAGTTCCGTATTTTCCATACTCTCCATATCAAAAATCAATATCTATAAAGGAGTTATCTAATGAAATAATATCAAAGGATCCAAATGAGACTTTGTTGTTAACTTTGACAAAGAAGATGGACGAATTGGCTGTTAATCTGGCAAAGGATAAGGAAAAGAGGCATAAATCGACTAATATGCGCCCCAATATTTGATGTGATAATTGTAAGGGGTAAGGCCATTTAGTAATGGAGTGCCCTTCACCACCCCAAATGATTGTGCAATGTACATTTTGTGGAGGTAAGCATATAACCATCAATTGTTGGAATTTAAGAAGGCAACAATAGTTAAGAAATCAGACCATGATTCAACCGACTTTGTGGAATGTTAATCAAATTCAGATAGGAAATAGGTTTGATTGGAATGGGAATCGTCCCATAAAACAAAATAGAAATTTCTATAACTTTCAAAATTCTGAGTATAACCAAGAAGGTGATCCCAATTCTCAAGATTTTGTACAAAATCAGTAAGGACAACTCCAATATCCACCTATTCAAAATCTAATTTCAGATCCTACAATACCAACTGGTCGGCCGAGATCCTTTATCCATCAAACATGAAACAAGCTTAGCCGGTATATACCAGTTGAGACGCCTCATATTCCAGATGGAAGAGGAAGAAGACCACTTTGATGCTATTGATGCAGGCAACTAGGACATTATGCTAGTGAATGTCCCAATCCTAGAGCCAATGATGATTATGCTCCAGTATGTAGAAATTATAAGCAATCTAGACATATTTACTAGCAATGTAATGTTGTATTTAATATTAATAACCGAGATCAACGTATCCAGTTGCAAAGTAAGATGGAGGACAATAATCGAGTTTCACAAGATTCTCCGGTAAACCAGGTGGAATGTGTCCATGCAATACTTACTTGGGTCCAGCAAAAGGAAAAAGATCCAATTTAACAATTGGAAGTACCAGTTGCGGACCAATGTAATCCATTGAATGGTATTTCAAATCTAAAACCAGTATCAAAGGTATTATCAATGAATGGATCCAATTTGTCTGTACAATTTGAGGATGTCCTTGGCCCCAAGATATTGATTCAACCAAAATTAGTACCAATATCTTCAAAGTTTCAAGAGCCACCTTATCCATTAAAAGATCCATTCATGGAAAAGAATTATGACAAAGTCCATTCAGCAATTCTAGTTCCAAATTCCGTAAAAAAATTATCTCAAGGGGTCAAATTAAAACCCATGAAAAAGAAAAGGGCCTTGGAAATCATTGCCAATATAAAACCATATGATATTATGAAAGATTTAGATGAAATTAAACCTTCTATTACAATGAAACAATTGTTAGCAATTGCACTAGAATGTCATTCTACCTTGAATTCTTTGTTAATATGATGTAGAATTTGTAATAAAGAAATTCATGAAATTAATTTGAATCCCGATCGAAGAATATCAACTATTGATGTATCAATTGATGGTGTTCTCATTCCTGGAGTCCAAGTAGATGGTGGTTCTAGTCTGAACTTAATGAACGTCGATACAATAGAGGAGTTGGATTTAAAACAATTAGTACCCACAACATTGGTATTGAGAATGGCAGATCATAATAGGGTTAAACCAATGGGTACCTTACACAGTATTAATACTATAAGTGCGGAAATTATGTATGAAATTGATTATATTGTTTTCCAATCACAGAGTTCTACTTTATCATATCTAATATTATTGGGCTGAGCGTGGCTATATCAAGCCAAAGCTAGGAACAATTAGGGCTGTAGAATGTTAATTATTGGGGAGGGTAGTGACAAGATTGTATTACGAATGTTTCCAATTCAATATCATAGGGAGTCTCAAATTATGGGCATAGAAGTAACATCTAATGATGAGAGCTGATCTAAGGCAAAATATGATGAAGTTAATAATACGATGCAAGTTGATAAGGACCCAATTCACATACGGAAGCAAGGTGTGATATACCAGTATGGAGGACCAGAGGAATATTTTTTGTATAAGAAGAATACAGAGAATTCTGACAATGTCATCGCGGTGTCGTGGTGAGAGTCTTAGCCCTAAGAAACACTGGGTCTTTTGTGCCTCTCGTTTCTTAAGTGCAAGAAGAGATTCATAAAGTTCATAAAACTGAAGATTTTACATAAAAACATATTTTATTAATCTTGCCATATTCTGCCTTTAAAAACCCGCCTTCAAATTTGCCCATAAATCCTAGGATATCATATCAATTGAAGCAAAATTTGAACACAAAGTACTTAAGGAAGTAAAGAAGCAAACCCCATAATCCTTTTGATTATAGCTCATGTGGTTGGAGAGAACCATGTTGTCAAAGAAACCCCTCCATGCTGCCTTTGATTCTAGACCCCCTTTGCTTCACACCTTCATTGCTCCTCATTATCAAAACCCCAAGTATTGAAATTTGGTAGGCTTGTTGCTTGCTTTATGTTGTAAACATCCTCCAATTTTTGCTCCAAAACTCCTCTTGGAAATAGAGTTATAGACTCTACTCTCCTCCTTTAATTCTGTCTTCTACCAACTCTGGATCCGTCTACAAATTTCCTCATAATTCTTTAACCATAACTCCAATAGCAATCAGTTTTTTACACAACTTAATAGACTCATATATCTACAAATTCCAACAAATTTTACTCAAAATGCTACTTTGATCACAAAGATATGCTCCCTCAAACTTCACTGACTTAGAAATAGACCCCTATCACTTTGAAAGAGCATAACATTTTTTTTATAAGATAAATGAGTATCAAACTTACCCTCATCTCTTTCTTAACTTGCTTAGATCACGTCTATCAAATTTCACACTCAAATTCACTCCCTAACTTCATTCATACCCAAAAAAACCCACACACACACTCTGCCCATACAAACCCCAATTCTGCTTTCACTCTATTTCTCTTTTCACCTACATCCGGTTACAATTTCACTCATAACTCTTTGCTCAAAGATCATATTGACTTAAGATTTTGATTCAAAGTAGTAAACTCAATAAGAAACACAACCCCAACAAATTTTGCCTCTAAAGTCCAAATGGTTCTCAAGAGCCGAGGCCCGAAATTTAGTAAACCTCACTGCCCTAGTCTTAAACACCTGCAACTTTGACGACTCATATCTCCCTTGATACTTAACCAAAAGACATAAAAATTATTTTTATATGTTCCTTATCTTGTCTACTACAAACCCACAAAAAATTTCACTTAAAATCCTCTCTAAGCTTCTTCTACACACAAAAACGTCTACTGCCTATCAAAAGGAAACCCTATCTCTCCAAAAAGAACCTCTCTTCTTCTTCACGACCCCCTTCTTGTCCTCCCGGCCTGGTCTTCCTTCTTTCCTTGGTCAAAGAGACACCTCAGCCATATCTTTCCACCTCTTCAATCCTTTCTTTTGGATTAATTTGAAGGAATCTCACCTTTTGAGATAAATTTCTATTCTACCTTCTTACTACCATTTTTTTTCTACCCACTTCTCTTCTAATTTCAGCCCACAACATTTAAGTTTAGATCTAAAATAGAAGAGAATAAAGGTAAAGTAGATTTAAGATAAAATAGAAAAAAAATCTAATAAGTAGAAAAAACAATTAAGATTAGATTAGAGATAAAAGAGAAAGAACTACATCCTTCACTGCCAAGTCAAAGAAGCTTGTGTGGTTAAGTTCTTAGCTACTTTGGAGTTGACGTGGGTTCGAATCCACTTGACTTCACTGTAGAATTCCTTGGCTTCATGACTTGGTACTGCTAGTGGGAATTTCAGCAGGAAATTAGTAGTTTGGCCTACCTATCATCCCTGAGCTTGTGATAAATATTATAACCTTCAAGATAATGTGGTTATAACCACAACCCTTTCTCTTTTTCATCCTCTCTTCTTCTAATCTTAATCTTTTTATTTTAACACATTCCTTTATATCTTTCACACTATGTTTTAATTTACAACATGACATCCACCCCCTCCAAACCTGCACATCCTCCGGAATGTGCCACCATTCATTCTTCATCTTCTCCATCCTCATCTTCAGTTTCTATGATATTTGTATCCTCCATTGATGTAGATGATAGCATTTCAAGGCTTTCAAATGAAAACCTGTCACTCCTCTTTCGAAATGTTTTCACTCGCTTACCTGCTATTGGATTTCTAAGTACAGTTCCATCTAATTCACGAAGTAAGTAAGTGCCATTTTCATAAACAGTGACAACAATATATGGTCCAAACCATCTTCGAGCAAATTTCTTCTGAGTGCTATGCTGATGCTCTAATGTACTATCATAAACCACCACCCAATCTCCCTCTTCAATAGGCTTTACCCGCAATCGATGTGTCTTATCAAACCTTTCCTTATTGTTAAGCCTTGCTTCTTTAAGTCTTTCCATTGCTTTTTGATGTGCCTCTGGTAGTTTACCAATTTGTTGTATTCGAAGTTCTAGCAACCGCTCTCTAGAAATTCCATCTTCCCAGGACAAATACAACCATGTAGGAATTGATTCTTCAATTGGCATAATAGGCTTTTGTCCCAACATAAGTTCAATTGGCATATAACCTGTTACTGTACTATGTGTAGTTCTGTCAGCCCATAAAGCATAAGGTAGTAATCTAGGCCAATCTTTAGAATTTCCTCTACAAGCTTTGACCAAAGCTTGAATGATTGGAGGATGACCTCTCTCACTCTTTCCATTTGCCTCAGGATTATATGCAGTTGTCAACTTCAATTTTACTCCATGCTTTTCAAAAAATGTTTTAGCTTCAGCAGCATTTAATTCTCCTCTATCAGCTCTCATTCTTCCTATGCATCCATATCGACTGAAAATATCTTCAAGAATAAATCTACACACTCTTTCAGTCTGCTTGGTCCTCAATGCTCTTCCTTCAA
The DNA here is from genome assembly GCA_036785485.1 of Physcomitrellopsis africana. Classification (NCBI taxonomy): domain Eukaryota; kingdom Viridiplantae; phylum Streptophyta; class Bryopsida; order Funariales; family Funariaceae; genus Physcomitrellopsis; species Physcomitrellopsis africana. The sequence continues at coordinate 202,653 of JAWRVF010000642.1, forward strand.
CAAAATTGGATAGCTCTTCTCTTGCCAATACTAAGTATTTCATTCCCCATAATCCATTTGGCATAGTAACTAAGTCAATAACCCATTGAAAGTGAATAGCAAGAGGATAAGTAGGATGCAATTCATCACGATACCGGATCTTTGATTGAAATTGACATTCAATACATGAACTTACAAAATCTTCCACATCTTTGTAAAGTCCTTTCCACCAATATCTTTCTTTGATTTTTGTATATGTTGCCCAAATGCCTCGATGCCCAGCCCAATTTGTATCATGAAATTCCTTGAGAATTTGAAGTTTTGTGGATAAATCTCCAACCACTCTCAATGGAATCCCATCTTTTCTTTTTGGTTTCCTCCACAAAAATCCATCACGTAAAAGATATTCATAGGAATGTCTTCAAACTTCCTTAAAATACTTCTCTGACCATTTTGCTTGCTTTTGTAGAGTACTTAAATACCAACCAACATCTTTCAATCTACCTTCATATAATTCTTCCTTAAAAGGAAGAATTGTATCTTCTCTTTTGTTGGTGTTAACAAATACAATGCTATAGCTTTTGCTGTTGTCATCTTCATCATCATCTTTTGCAATCATTTCTTCATCTCCAATATAATTAGCTCTAGACAACATATCTGCTACAACATTTTTTTTACCTTTAATATGTACTAGAATTGGATTAAGAGATTTGATAAAAGCTATCCATCTCAACATAGCAATATCTGGAATTGAACAGTTTGAAATCATACCAAGTAGAGGTAAACAATCAACTTCCAATACTACATTTGCTCCAATTAAATAATTCCTTTCAGCCTTTAATGCTGTGACAACTCCCCATAGTTCTCTTTTTACTTGCGGATAAGCTCGTTGTCGCTCAGTCAAAATTCTTGCTCCAAATCTAGTTGCAAAACGTCTTCCATTGATATCATCTTGACCAACAGCCCAACCTATAGCAATTGGACTAGTATCCACCATCATCACCACTGGTTGACCATTTTCATAGTCAACTTGCTTTAAAATAGATGGAGATCTTAAAATATTTTTTAAAGACTCCATAGCTTCATTTTGATCCTTTTCCCACTTGAATTTATTTCCCTTCCGTAAGAGTTTGTAAAGAGGCTCTGATATATGGGCAAAATGTGGAATCCAAATTTGATAGAAAATACATGCCCCCAAAAATCTTCTTACTTCAGTTATACTATTACAAGGCTTCATCTTAGCAATAGCATCGATCTTCTCCGGATTTGGTTTTCTACCATAGCTTCCACATAAATGACCTACAACAATGATTTCATCCATTCCAAACTTTGATTTGTCAATAGATAAAGTTAGACCTACTTCTTCAAGTCTCTTCAAAATTTTCTCTACATCTTCAATGTGTTGTTTGACAAATTGCCTACAACCATTTTTATCAATTGTTGTATCCTTCACTTCTTCTTTACAACCTTTGATAGGAATATCATCAACAAAAGGTATGGTCTTTTCAGGTACAAATTCTTTTAAAATTTGATTCATTGCACTTTGCATATGTGCCACTGAATTGGTAGCTCCTTGAGGTAATGTGCACATACGAACCAAACCCAAAGGAGTCTTCATTGTTGTTAAATCTCTACTCTCTGCTGCAAGTTGAAATTGATCATATCCAGAATATAAGTCTCCAATTGAATAAATTGCATGCCCCGCAAATGCCTCAGCAACTTCATCTACAATTGGTCCAGATCCTTTGTTCCTGATTGTCACACCATTGGCAGGTTGCATATCTTGAATAAACCTTAATGCTCCAGATTTCTTTGGCACCGTAAACCAGCGATTTGAATATGGACCCATGGATGGTTCTATAATCCCCATTTCCATCTTCTCCTTGAGCAATTTAATTAATTTTGGTAGTAAAGCTCTTGGAACCGGAATGGGTTTTAAATCCCACGGTATATGTGGAACTGTAAAGATCACCATAGGTGCTACCTCATTTGGATAAACACATCCTATTTCACTAGGTTTAGATGCAAATGCCTTTCCATGTTTTAAAAGCATGCTTTGAAATAAATACTTCTCAGGTTTATTTAAAAACTCACCCCCTCCAATCTCCAACTTGTCAAATGTTTCTTTAGTGAATTGATGTCCAATTCCTATATAACTTCTTAATCCTGGCTCTTTTTCAGCTCGCTTGAAATAATCTTCAGAATTATCTGGTAGTTGAGTTGCTACTGGCTTTACTTTCTTTGCTACTGATTTATACTTGGCATTCACTTCAGCTTCATTTTTCCACTTACGGATATGAATGTCTTCACCATGGTCTTCCATAAAATGTAATATTTCTTTGTAAAAGCATTGATCATTGACTTCAACTATAATACCTCTATTATCCATAACCTCCTCCATATTTTTCAACCTTTCTAATTGATGTAGTAGATCAATCGGAAGTCCAATCCATTCTATTAATCCCGATATATTTTCTTCTTGTGAAATTATCCCCATTTTTTCAAAATTCTTTTCTATTTTTCTTATTTTGGCTTTATATTTAGAATCCATTACTCTTACACCTTTGAAATTCAAGATACTATGATCACTCAAACTCAAAATTCCATATCCATTCTTATATATATTGGGGAATACCTTAGTAAATATATTACCTGCACCCGCGGACCCCCATTCTCCACGTGTGCTTTCTAGAAATCCTGGAATCCTTCTTCAGTATCAAGAGGTTTTTCACGTAATTGATCTCTATGCCTCTTGCTTTCTGGCTTCACTGTAAAGAATTGTACTGAGTTCCTTCCGTCACAACTTCGAATCCTTGCATAGTGAGATCCATCATCTAGCACTTTAGTTTCCATTCTTGAAGGTGTAATATATGGTTGACCAAGAATAATTGGATATGTGCCACGATCTTGAACAAAGAAATTCTGCTCTACTTCCACATTTCCAATCCTTGTCTTCACCGCAGGACATGCTCCAAACAACCCTCCCTTTTCATTGTTCGCAGCTCTTAATATCCACCCATGATTGGTATCTATAGGCCATTTCCTTTCTCATATATTACCTTAGACATGATATTAATCTCTGAGCCATGATCTACCAAAGCATGGATTGTTTCATTCAAATTTTCAAGCTTAATCTGAGCTTCTGTAGTAGCTCTAGCCCAATAAGGATGAGAAAATCCTAAAACCTTTGCACCCTTTTTTCCATCACCATCATCAAAAGTGGCATAAGCATATACCTTTGCTTCTTTTTCCTCCATGTTGTGGGTGGTATCCTCCTTCTTCTTTTGAAGTTGAAGAGAAAACATGTCTAAAACCTCCTCTTCTAAATCAATAGGCATACCATCATTTACATCTTTTTCTTCAATCCCTTGACTCACCTTATCATCCTCCACAATCATAATTCTTTCAAGGCTTGACTTACATTCAATAGAAAACACTTGGCCAATCTCTTCCTCCTCTTCTTTAGTTAAACAAGTGTCAATGGCACTTGTCATCACTGTCTCTACTGTCATTTGGCGTTTTCTTTTGATAATATCAATAATCAACTCATGGAAGTCTTTCTTTGCAATTCCTAAGACCTCCCGTAAGGTAAATTCAATTTTTGCATCCAAAATCCGTCCTTCCAATACTCCTTTCAAATCAATAGAAGTTTCAATATCAGATTGAAGCTTATAAGTAAGGCCTTTGGTTTTACCTTTTTCTATGTCCTTCTTCTTGTCCTTACCCTTTTCCATGTTATCTTCCACCCTTTGCTTTGGAGTTGATGCCTCCTTTGATTGTGAAGATGAAAGGATATTTTGTGGTGGTTGATTTATTGTTGGGCCTTCTTTTGTCTTTTCTCCTGTACCACCACCTTTTCGTGTTTGCTTCTTATTTATTGGTTCTTCATCTTCATCTTCTACATTCCTTCCTCTCTTTACTTCCACATAGACATTTTGAAAGTCTTCATTCTCCCTTTCCTTGTCTAAAAAAGCTCTGATGCTAATTGCATCAACTAGATCATTCCATCCTGTTTTCTCTCTAATGGCCTGAGCTCCTCTAATCATAGTCTCATGATTCTCAGGATATAGAGCTTCAATATTATTTTCCAGGCCACAATTTGATAAGAATCTGCATTACCTGAATCTCTTGACTTAGGCTTCATCATTCGATCTTCCATTAACTTTTTCATTCCACCTTTGGCAAAGTTAGTATCCAAAGGAAAATCTGTAGATGCATCTCTAATCCTTCCATCTTTGAAGGTAATGATGCCTTTCTTCATGGCATCAGCATATGATTCACAATCACTACGTTTATGATCAGAATCATCACACCAAATGCACCTCATGACATATCCCCTCTGTCCTCCAGAAGTTTGAGAGATACTTGGCTTTGTACTTCTTTTTAAAGCACTCATCTCCACTTTCAGCTCCTTCAATCCCTTCACCAATTCCTCTAGAGTGTCCTCATCCAGAGCCTTACCCTTTGAAGACTTTGATGGTATCATTGAAGATGTCCTTGTAGTTAGTGGTGTTGAAGCTTCCATCTTTATTCCATATCCCCTAACCTTTACCCGCTATTGCTTTGCAATAAGACTTATTGCATCCTCCAATTGTCTCCAATTGGTACTAAAACCTCCTTCAGCTGCTCCATCTTGAAGAAGAAGTAATAGTCTATTCTCCAAAGCTTCATTTGCAGCTTGTAGAAATAATTCTGATTTTCTCACTTCAAGAATCCTCTTCTCTGTTAATGAGAGTTGTCCAAATTTCTTTTCAAATTCTCTTAACAATTCACTTGGTCCCATATTGTTACCTGGTTGTTGTTCCACCCAATCAAAGAAATTCCTTTTGGACATCCTTTCTTCATCTTCATCAAAAAACTCATCTCGAAGCCTCTCTTCAAATTTAGCCCAAGTAATCTCAAAATTATTTTGATGAAGATGTTTCACCTTATCTCTGATCTCTGGTACAACTGCCAAGTCAAATGTCTCTATCATCTTCTCCTCTGGAATTTGATAGATTTCCATCTCACAAGTATAATTCCTTAAAAACTTTGAAATGTTCTTTCCATTGAATCTTTCATTCTTAGAAATAACAGCTTTCAAAGCTTTTGTAGCTCCTTGTCTAGCTGCATTGGCAACTTTTTGTCCCATAAACATTTGCATGGCCCTAAAGAACTCCTCTGCAAAGTTTTGACTACCTCCTTGAGCTTGACTACCACTGGTTCTATTATCCCCCATCTTGCCTTAAAAAAACTTGAAGCCTTAGAGCTCTCTCAGTGGAAGCACCAAATGTCGTGGTGGGAGTCTTAGCCCTAAGAAACACTGGGTCTTTTGTGCCTCTCGTTTCTTAAGTGCAAGAAGAGATTCATAAAGTTCATAAAACTGAAGATTTTACATAAAAACATACTTTATTAATCTTGCCATATTCTGCCTTTAAAAACCCGCCTTCAAATTTGCCCATAAATCCTAGGATATCATATCAATTGAAGCAAAATTTGAACACAAAGTACTTAAGGAAGTAAAGAAGCAAACCCCATAATCCTTTTGATTATAGCTCATGTGGTTGGAGAGAACCATGTTGTCAAAGAAACCCCTCCATGCTGCCTTTGTTTCTGGACCCCCTTTGCTTCACACCTTCATTGCTCCTCATTATCAAAACCCCAAGTATTGAAATTTAGTAGGCTTGTTGCTTGCTTTATGTTGTAAACATCCTCCAATTTTTGCTCCAAAATTCTTCTTGGAAATAGAGTTATAGACTCTACCCTTCTCCTTTAATTCTATCTTCTACCAACTCTGGATCCGACTACAAATTTCCTCATAATTCTTTAACCATAACTCCAATAGCAATCAGTTTTTTACACAACTTAATAGACTCATATATCTACAAACCCCAATAAATTTTACTCAAAATGCTACTTTGATCACAAAGATATGCTCCCCCAAACTTCACTGACTTAGAGATAGACCCCTATCACTTTGAAAGAGCATAACATTTTATTCATAAGATAAATGAATATCAAACTTACTCTCATCTCTTTCTTAACTTGCTTAGATCATGTCTATCAAATTTCACACTCAAATTCATCACCTAACTCCATTCATACCAAAAAAAACCCACACACATACTCTGCCCATACAAACCCTAATTCTGCTTTCACTCTATTTCTCTTTTCACCTACATCCGGTTACAATTTCACTCATAACTCTTTGCTCAAAGATCATATTCACTTAAGATTTTGATTCAAAGTAGTAAACTCAATAAGGAACACAACCCCAACAAATTTTGCCTCTAAAGTCCAAATGGTTCTCAAGAGCCGAGGGCCGAAATTTAGTAAACCTCACTGCCCTAGTCTTAAACACCTGCAACTTTGACGACTCATATCTCCCTTGATACTTAACCAAAAGACATAAAAATTATTTCTATATGTTCCTTATCTTGTCTACTACAAACCCACAAAAATTTTCACTTAAAATCCTCTCTAAGCTTCTTCTACACACAAAAACGTCTACTGCCTATCAAAAGGAAACCCTATCTCTCCAAAAAGAAC